>CAEGAF010037261.1:0-37857 GCA_903067075.1 Micropoecilia bifurca | reverse complement strand
TTTGCATTATTTAGCCTCTTCAGAGCCTCATATGTTATCAGTCTGTTAAAGATAGTATTATTGATAGCAGTACAATTTTCACAATGCCTGTTTTGTTTAGTTTTCTTTTTGGAAAAGTTATCAAAAACAAGTTTTTGTCTAAATTAAGGTGAATTCATGTAACCACATAATGTAACAGTAGTGTTTATGATAAAAAATAAATAAATAATAATTATGTGATCGGTATCGGGAATCGGAATCGGCGATTTTCCCTCAGGGGTGATCGGTATTGGGATCGGCAGGAAAAAACCTGATCGGCACATCCCTACTTACAACCCAACTTCTATTATTGAATAAGAAAAACTACTGTGTAAATATTTTCTCTTGAACGATCTCGTATAGGTGAATGGAGTGGACATGGCCGGCCGTACCCAGGAGGAGCTGGTGGGCATGCTGCGCAGCACCAAGCAGGGAGAGGTGGTGTCCGTGCTGGTGTCCCGGCAGGAGGACGTCTTCCTGCCCCGAGAGCTGGTAATGGAGAGCGAAAACAACACGCGTGTCCTGCTGTAGCTTCACACCGCTGCGTTTACCGATCATGGCGCATCCTGGGTGTGCTTCACGCTTCCTTCCACTATCTCTCTCTTTTTCTTTTGCCTTATCTTCATCTGTGAATGTTTTTATTTTTTCATGCATTTCCTTCACATTGTGCCTTTTCCCTCACTTTCTCCCAAAGGAGAAAACCTTGTCATGCCCTTTCGCACCACACAACGACACACTCAAACCCACCCGGGCCACGCTCCTGCCTTCCTGTCCCCCTCTGGTTTGTTGACACAGAGATGGCAAAGGAAGTCACGAGTGCACGGAGGAAACGCGGGGAGCGTGTCCTCGCTTTTTTGACATGCTCACTGACAGTTTACCTGTTACCACTGAGGGTTTCGAAGGTCGGCGTCGCAGGGTGACATTTAATAAATAAACACTCTTTAAAAAGTATATATACACACACCCCTTGAAACTCTCCTGCTCACTATAAACGATGTTTTCACTTCTTCCCGCCCGTCTGTCCTCTGTGGTTATCCTGAACACTTCAAAGCTCTCTGAGTGGGACTTTGTAGTGACTGATGCATATTCACACCTACACAGACACACACTCTCCAAGTCCTTGATAAAAACTTGAACACAAGTGCTTTCTTTTTCTCTCTCTCTCTCTTTCTCTCTGTCACTCTCTCTCTCTCTCTCTCTCTCTCTTTTGCTCGCTGACACACATGCACGCACACATGAAAACACCACGTCTTTTTAAGCAGCTAAGTTACTGCTTCCCAAAATAGTTTGCCCTCATTAATGGCCCGGCAGTCTTGGCATAACAAGTGCACTTTGAAGAGCCTCATTCTAACACTTGCTGGTATTTGTGCATATGAGAGGAGAGATTTAAAGAGGAGTGGAGGGAGGTAGATGAGGAGAAATAAGAGGAAGCTGAAGCTGCCTTTGCCCCCGTGAGATCTACCCCTCATCTTCCTTCAGCACGGTCCTCAGATTCAGAGATGTTAGGATTGGCCCCCCAAGCACACACTGAAACACATTTTTTATGTCACTGTGTTGAAAAGTGCAAAGGATGCGGGAAGCATTACAGGGAAAGATAATCGCATGCAAACACACGCCCTACTTAAAAAGATGAAAAAGACTGGGCAGTTGGGCTTTAGCCCACAAAATATGTCATGCATACGATTTCCAAATCTGATCAATATTCAGTTCAAAATCTGTTACCAATGTACATTTGGAAGCAGAGATTGGAAATCAAAAACCTAACTAAATGTCCAGTCAAGACAATCAGTGATAGAGGAGGACTTTAAGTTGGAAAACATCCACCTTCTATTTTGTTCCCAATTGTGGTCCCAAAGTTTTTCTCCTCTGCTTATCTTGTGCTCAGTATTAAGTGCCAAAATAAAAATAGCTTCTTATTCTACCTAATGGTCGGCAGTTAATGGAAATGATTTTGGTGTTATGTCATTTTGTAACCCAGAGAAACAAAGACCCGGATTGTGAATGTGAAATTTCTGGGGTGATATTAAGAAAGTAAAGTGAAACGGAAATGCTTGGGTGCAAACAATTTTGTAAACTACTGAAAACCAACACCACTTTGCATGTTATTTTTCTTATTGTTTAAATATATTGGTATCAAATAAGTTGTATTATTCAGTTAAAAAAACAGTAAAACATATCTTTTTTAAAGGCGTCTTACTTTTTATCAGGAGTACCTGCAAATTAATTGGTGTGTACATTTTCTGACATCCAATAATGTAGCTTTGAGGTTATAATGTCGAGTAAAAACATTCATGATGTGTCCGTATCACAGTCCGTATTTGTTCAACTAAATCAAGCGAATAAGCTCATTACTGTAGTTTAACATGAAGCCTCTGTAGAGATTAATGGCTTTCTCACAATGATTCGTTTTCCTTGGCTAACTTTGCTATCGCTGCTACAAATAATAAATGTACAGCCTGAGCTAATGGCATCAATCAAGGTCTAATTTTCTCTTCTGCTGGATCATGTTTTTTCTGTCTCAGCCAGAGCAAATAATGCCGGATAAAGACTTGAATAAATTCAGGAAAACCACATCTGAACTGTGTTTAAGGGGAAGCTTTGTGCTCCTACTTCTATCATTGACTAGTCTAGGTTAGCTCTTTCTACACAGTGATTGTATTTGGTGACCTTTTATGGTCAGAAGTTGTGCAATGGCCACACTAAATCAGCTGCATGAGGAGTAGCTAGATTTAAAAACAGACAAAAATTTCTAGAGACCAGAACCTACACTATCTTTTCAATATTCGTGTAGTAAAGCAGATATTAAAAAAAATCTGCACGCCTCGCTATTTAAATAAAAAAGTAACATTGCTGCTGGAATGCGCTCGTTTATCTTATTGGAGGGGCCTGAAACGTTTTAAAGCCAAATGTAGCTGCAGCCGCCAAGAAATTTCACTCAAGACAAAAGCGGTTGCATCAGGGATGACCAGAAAACGTTCATATTAATCCTCAGAGGAAATCTGAGTGTTTGCACAAAATTTCACGGCCAACTGTTTAGTATTTATTGGCATATTTTAGTCTGACATTTACGTCTCAAAGCTCTGCAGCAAGCATGACTAATAAGCGATTTGACTGCACTCTTCATCATCGAACTCTAAAGATGCTTTCATTTTAGCTGCTGTAGATTTTTTTTTTAATCGTTTAGAAATCAAGTAGATTTCAGTGGAACTTTCTGAACTTGATTGATTCATTTCAATTGTGATCCATAAGCAGCTTGCATCACCAAAAGTTCTAAGCAGTCTTTTTTATTCAAACGACTAACAATAGAGCCTGTGAATTAGCCTCATTATAAGGACACAAAAGACAGCGTTTTTTTTTCTTCTCCACATCCCTTTAAGTCGTTCTCACTGTCGAAGTAATTAAAAAGTGATAACTTCTAATCACAGCTTCTTTCCTGTCAGCACTTCTGCATCTGCGCCTCTCTCTCTCATTCAACACGGCCTCTTTTGTTTCAGGTTTTTATTACGATTGGGGTTTTTGTCGAGTGGATGATGGAAGTGTTTGTGTGAGTGAATGGGGATGGCGGGGGGTCAACGCGCACATGGCTGACCCTCTGATGCCAGCAAGACTGGGTCACCTCACAGGAAAGGAAGGGAGGATTCCCCTTTCATCCTCTTCTTTTTGTTTTTATTTCCTTCATCCTGTCAGTCTTTGAGTTATTTTTTTTCTCTTTCCGCCTAAATTATCGTTCAATCTGTCTTTTTCCCCCCCTTTATTGTCATTCCTCATCATCCTGAGGTAAAGGTGTAAAGCTGCGAAGAGGGAAGACATTAATGCGATTAATTGGCAGCTCCGTTGTCGCCGTCATGCGCGCAGAGATCTCATCTTAATTGAATGTCGCTCTCACCGCTAATCCTCTGCGCTTTGAAACCCCACATTTAGAAATCCTCACCGACAAAAGCCTCTGTGTGTAATCGCTGCGTATCACCCCCCCTCTTCCTTGCGTACTCCTCACCACCCACCCTGGGGTTAAAAAAAAAGCTCCTTTTTGTCTCCTCATTTGGGTGTTGAAAGGGTGGCCTCTTCTTCTGACTAAAAGCTTGTTAAAGAGCCATTGCTGAGGGCTAACAATAAATGATAAATGGAGGAGGGGTCCCGGCCACCCAATCTGCCCCCGAGGAAACTGGCATCAGGGGAGTTATTGCAGACTGTGATTGTGTTTCTGCGAGCCAATTGGTTGTGTAAATACATGGAAATCGGTGGTGAAATACAACAAATAATGTTTTTTGTCGTACCCCACTGTGCTCCGCTTTGGCCCTCTTCACCTTTTAGTATATTTGCAGAATAACAGAATATTTTAAACCTCCCACATCGCCTCCTGAATCCTCTCAAGTGTCTGTCAAGCAGGGAGGTCTTTAGAGAGCTTCTGGTTTTAAATAACGTCACCCTGAAATCCCTTGTTGATAAAAATAAGCTGTGATTGAAAGTCTCCATTTAGGCTGAAGTAGAAAATAGAGCCTAAGACTGTTGAGGGACTCATTTTGCCTGATTAATCTTATTTTTTTGGCAAAGGCATTGAACAGCATGTGAAGGTTCTAGATGGTATCAACAAAAAGAACTGCAGAACTTTCCGTTTTCAGGAGTGTTGTTTTTTTTCATGGATGTTTGAAGTTAATCTCTTTTTTTTTCATTACTCGAAGGATCTGGCTCCAGACTTTCTGGTCACTTGCTTTTTTCATTAAAATATGATAAGTAGGATCCTCGATTAAGAAAGATGACATAAAAAAATAAAATGCTGGATTTCCCAGATTTATGCAGCCATCCATCCTTGCAAGTAGTCCAATCTATTGTTCATTCATCTAGTCTTTATTCACTTAACCATTATCAATTCATTCATTCATTCCTTCGTTCATCTTTAGTGTAGTAGGTCTGCACCTCAAGTGTTGTTCCATCTCTGTCTGCTGTAGGCAGATCTGTACTTTCATTAGAGTCTTTAAAAAGTCTGATTTTGTGTCGCCTGTTGGAGAAACTTCAGCACTTTAACCCATACAGGAGTGTAGCTTTCACGTAATTACCCAGGATTGGACCATCATATTTCCCCACTCAAACCTTAAGTTTCCCCTATGCTGCCCGTCTTCGGCTCTAAACCCAGAGAATGTTAGTTACCATCGAAAAATCACAGTACAGTCTATTAGCCTGCAATTAATAAGCACCCACTTGTACAGCGGTGAAAGCAGGGAACTAAATGGATCAGCGTGTCACAGCTTCTCAGGATTTTCTTTCGCTCCATTACCTTTAGTGACTTGAGAGCTCCGACTCACACTTTAGGGCCGAGTGTCCCTCTCAGTCTGAAGGCTTCCACAGCATGTTGTTTTAATTAAACCGCGGCAGTTCAGGAATAGATCTGACAGGAAAAGAGGCTGTAAAATTATAAGCAAAACTGGAGTGGGGAGCTCATGTAGCCGTGAGTTTTTTGCAGAACCATCCAATAGGACGCGCTCGTCCTTCAGCTTGGCGAATTCTCGGATCAAGGTGTCTGACGTAAGGCTCCTGCAATCCCATCGGGGCCTCCTCAGATGCGCGACAAGTGGGTACGAGCGCTTTAATGGATATTTGTATATTTCTACAAAATCATACACACATGCAAAAAAAAAACCTTCCTCTGCCTCTCTGAAACGATCGGCGTTGAGGTGAACCCGCGCTTTTCTCAAGGAGACTAAATTGTGCATTAGCAACCGTTAATGATAGACATTTTACTTTCCTCTTTCCTCTCTTTTTTCCCCCCTTTCGTGCTGCCCACCACGGTCATTTTCCTCCCATCAAATAGCAGTGGATGAGAGGCGTGGGTGGGTGTAAGATGTGGAAAAACCTGTAGGAAGTAGGCAGGTGGAGGAGTCAGAGGGTTAAGAGATTTGTATGAAATGCAAACGGTAAGGGGGAGAAGAAGTGGGTATACCTCAGGGATGGGTTATTACTTTTAAATGCTACTCTCTGCCATCCTTCCCCTTTTCTTTCCTCCTCCTTCCCCCCACTGTGCTTCAGGAGGAGGTATGAAAAGGTTATTATGTTTCCTTTAGAAATGACTCTCTCTCCGTCTGCGTTTCATCTCTAAATGGAATAACCTCGCTACAGTGGCTTGCTTTCTTTCTTCCTCCCCGCAGCCACCTTCTATCTGACTATTTAATCCGTCTCTTTCCTCCTTCCTTCATGTTTTCTGGCTTCCTGTGTTAAATATAATCAATGTACTGTTGGCAGACACCTTATCAGCCGCATATGGCGCTCCCACATCAGTAATCAGCTATCGTGCGCGGGGGTTATGATGTTAAGCTGGCTTTATGTGCGTGGAGTATCAGGCTCAGATTTGTGGCTTGTTTACAAGCTCTTTTTCTTTTTTAAAAAATAAATATATATCTATATATTTTCAGAAAGGGGAGGAGAGGAGCAGTCAAGGGATAGAGGAAGGAAAAGAGCAGCTGATGTACGAGATCCCGCTCAACGAGACGGGCTCGGCCGGCCTGGGCGTCAGCCTGAAGGGGAACCGGTCGAAGGAGACCGGAGAGGATATGGGAATCTTCATCAAGTCCATCATCCATGGAGGGGCTGCGTATAAGGTGAGCTGGGAAACAGACGACCCAAGAAACATACTGTTTAAAAAAAAACCAAACAAAAAAACAATTCAACTGGCGTCCAAAGCTGCATAACATGAAAGACCGAGTCTCCCAAAGCATTGATGCTGCTTTTTCTGTCATTTCCAGGCATAAAATACAATATATTCAATAGGCAAATATTCTGTGTTGCAGAATCCAAATTTTAAGTCAATTTTGTTTGTGAAACACATTTGAGCAACGAGGCATTGCTGAAAAAAACACAATACAGCAACCAATTCTGAAACCAAGCTGCTCACCTCTAGAAGTTCATAACAGTCAAACAACTTGAAAATGGTGAAACGTATGAATTTTGTTAAATATTTAACATCTAGTCTAAGCTTCAAATGTTTCCATCTTATTCCTTCTGACTCTTCCTCCCTCTTTCCTCTGCATCTGTCCGTTTCCTCTCATCTCCCCCGACTCATTTCCTGTCTTTCTCCGCCGCTGTGTCCCTCCTCCCTTCTTGCTTCCCTTGATCTTTGACACCCGTTGACCCCTAGCGGCCTCGCTGCACAAGCACTGCAGCCGTCTTATCTGTATCACTCAGCACTCTCTCCAACTTCTGAGTGCGTCAGGAAAAAAAAAAAAAAACACTTTGGAGATTTCTCCACTTGGCCTCGATACCCCACTCCTTGCCTCAAAACTTCTCCTGCTCCCAGATCTGCTCCGCGCGACAAGCGGGAACAGAGGCAACTGTGCCGTTGGAGATAAACGGCTGGTCTGGGATCAGTACAGCCAGAATGCGTCGGCTCCCAGAAGCTCCTTTAGAAGTAGTTTTCCGACAGCTGCCGAGGCGGATAGCGTTCAGACACAACGGCCTAGTAAAGCAAAAGATTTCCGGCTGGCTGAGAAAACAGGTCTCTGGGATGAGATGGGAGAGGAAAAAAAAGAAGAGAAGGAAGAAAGGAGCATCATCGAGCTGTAGAAAGAGAGAAAGATAAGCGGGGGGCTCTCAGCGGGAATACAATACGGATAAATATGTGTGTGCATCTCCTCCACCGTGTTGATGGATGCAAATGAAAACCGGCTAAGGGCTGTGATGAATCTCTGCGGCGCCGAAGGATCTCCCCTGAGCCTGGCTGACACAATCACAGAGGCTGAGAGGAAACAGGGCGGAGACGGAGACTAGTCATGGAGAGATCCAACCCATTTCCATTAAGGAAGTTTTTTGGGACTGTCAGGCCCCAGGCCTTAATTATATTTAAAAAACTTCTTCTAACTTCATCCCTGATCATTCCAAAGACCATGAAGGGGAGAGAAATTGAAGCTACCACAGTTTTCGTGATAGATTTTAGATCGGCCTTAAAAAATCCAACCCTGCTTTGGATGTATTGTAGGATTAAACGTGCTGCAGAGGCATCAGCCTGATCAGACCCGATCAATAATATCGGGTCGTGTTTGGGTCAGGCTATGGCCATAAATCTAAACTCTCACAGAGGAAACGGTCAGAAACCCGCACAGGTCTGACTGGTTTGAGTTTTTGCCAACAGGCAGCAACATGTTCGTGTGCGTTCTTGTCGGTATAGATTTAAGGTCAGCCAAGGCGGTGCCTGGTTAATGAGTGGGGTCAGAGGTCAGCACTGACCATAATAGGGCACTCATGACTCCACACACTCACTCCAGTGCGTCTTGGAGGCTCTCAGTCATTATTATTCCTGTTTTTCCCTCTGCCTCCCTGCTTCCATCTCTTCCTCCCTCTGTCCCTGCAGGGCAGCTCTCTGAGATGCCTCGCTACAAAAGGCTGCTATTTAAAACACTTAGAAGTGATTTAGTGCCCACAGAGGCTATTCCATTAGCTGCTCTATGTATTTATCATGGCTCTCCCGCTCTCACTAGATTGCTAACTCCACAATTTTCTTGCCTTCTCCCACCCTTCTTTCATTTTCTTTTCTATCTCTCAAACACACACACATTTATTTCAGAGCTTCTCTCCACTTTCTAACTTCACTTTCTACTTTTAAAACTTAATCAGTGCCTTGTCCCATTTCTCCTATTTTATATTCTGTGTAACAGAATATATCCCAGCCCTTAGCTGGTTTGCCACATTTTGTCCTTGTTACAACCACAAACTTCACGGTGTTTTGATGGGATGTAGCAGTAATCCAATAAAATATACCTTTAATTTCTCCACATCAGGACGGTCGGCTAAACGTGAACGACCAACTGATCGCTGTGAACGGCGAGTCGCTGCTTGGGCGCTCCAACCATGCCGCCATGGACACGCTAATTTGGTCCATGTCGTCAGAGGGGAACATGCGTGGAACCATCCAACTCGTGGTCCTCCGGTCATCCAGACAGGTGAGGCTAAAATCGTTTTAAAGCGTTCCTGAAACTGTATTCCTGTCTGAATAAATCTGTTTTTACAGCATATTCTTGTGTAAAAAGAAACACAAATGCAAAGAAGTTCACTGTGTAGTTCTGTGAATTAAAACAAATCATGCTGTTATGACAAATTAATGCAGCCATGTTTGAATTTTAAAAAGAAGTGTACTCTATAATAGCTGGATATGCCTCTGCCACTTCCCTCTGCTTTGAAGCTCTGTAAATGTGGGGCATCGTGTTAAAATTTCCACATCTTCTGCTCTTACTTTTCGTCTGGTGACTTTTATTAAATGAAACATTCAGTGTTGCTTATGCATTATGAAATCCTCAGCTGCTTCTGTTCAAAGACTTAGTGTTAGAAGTAAATACCGCCGTTTTGGCAGGAAAATTTTTAATATTTATAATTCAGCTGAGAATCGTGTTGCTTGTTATAGTTTTAGACGTAAAAAATGCAACTACAGCCTAGATATTAGCCTGCTGTCCTACATGTTGTTTAGAAATTTGACATATTACACAACTGGAATAAAAAAATATATCTGGCTGCATTTCTTTCCTCAAAATAGTAAAAAAAAGGTAATTTATTTGCTTATTGCTTCTTAATATAATAGAAGTACTTCTGGGTGAAAATTATGGGTGAATATAGCATGGAAGATTTGATTAGTTCTTGGAAAGTTATTTTTATTATTTCTATACATTTTGATGATCACAGCTACTGAACACTGAAAATTCAGCTTTTCAGAAAATTTGAGCGTTTCTTAAAGTATGTTGCAAAAAAATTTTCATTGGATAAAATTTTGTTATATTTTAGTTTACCTTGTCCCTGTTGTTGAATGTACAATACCATTACAAGATCTTATGAACAACAGTAATAAATATCACAAAATAGGGAATTGAAACCGTCTTCTTTACTTTATGTATATCGTTTTATTCACCAAAGCGGTGCTGGAAAATTTTGAAAACTAAAAAAATGCTTACTCATATTTAACATCTTCATGTTTTCCCAGGGCGGTAGCGGCAACTCTGCGACAAGATCTGCAACAAACACCAACTTCAGCCATCAACCCGACGTGAAAGCCGGCTCCAGCAATCAGGTACGGGTGGGTGACCTCTGCCAGCTGCAGCCTGCTCCGCCTCGCCGCTCCTCCCTCCTTCTCCTCCCCACGCTCAGGCGGCGAGCGTCTGAGCCGCCGCCTCATAGCCACAGGCAGCGCTGCCGACAACGGCCGGGGGAGACGCACACAAGATACACGTATGGGCCCAGACATACGGACCAATGTCGGGGTTTCGACGCCGAAAGGAGGAAGGCACACAAGTCGAACGCGATGAATAAGTTTGGGTCCGTCTCCCCGGGCAACTTAAACAGGGAAGGGGAGGAATCCGAACCGAATCGCAGCCACGTGTTTGCAGACACGCATCAGGGTCGCGTCAGAATCGATAATGTGCAAAGTCGCGCAGACAAATCCAGACACACACGCAGCCGCACGCTGGACGACGTTCAGGGCCGCAGTTACATCGAAAACATCCGAGCAATGGCGGGACAGATGTACGGGGTCCCGGCTCCTCACAGCAGGAAGGGCAGTTACAGTCACACCAACAGAAACACACACTCGCATAACGATGCCCACAACCGTGCCACCATGCAGGCAGCTCTCAGACGGACTCTGAATTAATACATTTACCAAAACAAATCCTCCAGGATTGGATTTCGTTTGCATTAGTTTCATTAGTATGGACTCAGGAATAATATGAATGTAAGGTTTCCTGCTTCTTGTTTTAGTTTTCAGTAATGTGATCTCTGTGCCATCGCCTGGTGCTTCTCTGACTGCTTCTGTTTTCTGTCATATTGCTTTGACAATTACACTTTACTGGGTTTTCTTCAGACTGTATGGCTTGTTTCTGCCTTTCTCATATTCTTTTTTTTATGAATATCCGTTTGCTTTCCTCTCACCTGCTTGTTTCTTCTTTAAATAAAGCCAATCTGAAGACTCCTGCATGCCTGTCTGTCTGCGTTTCTGTTTGGTTTTCAATGCTTCCTTCTGCCTCTCTTCTGTTTGTAAAATGATATTGGGTTTTCTGATCCTTTATCTTCTCACCCTAGTCTCTTGTTTTTGTTTTTTCCCCTCTTTGTCATGTTTGGCACTTGCCTGATTACAACTTGATGCAAAATTCCCATTGGAAAATAATCCTACCCCAGGAAAACCCAAAGATATTCAAGTCCATTGCTGAATGATTAATATTTTATAAGACTTTCTGATTTAGTTGAACAATTAATGAGTTCAGCCTGTATTAATAATGTTATAAGATCAAAACACATTAAGTTATTAGCTTTATTTACAACCACAAATCAGAAAGTATTGAAACTAAAGAGATGCAAATACTAATTAACTTATGGGGGAATGCAGTCTTGAGATAATTATTAGACCCTTCTAAAAGTTTTCTAAAAAAAGAAGTTTTTAAGTACCTTAACAGAAGTCAGTGTCAGAAACTTCAAACCTTAAACAAATATTCTCTCTTTATCTTACTACAGTTCATAAACAAACTTGAAATATCTCAGCTTCCCAATCCTCATTTCATAAAATAATCCTACACTGATCACCGCTCACATTGCCTGCCTCAGAGGACGCTGAAGATCTGCGCGCTCCGCCTGATGAGGAACACATCAGGCGTGACAAACGGGAGAAAATGGCTGCTCTCGGTTCCGCCTCTCCGCTGAACTCGGCGCTGAACCCTGAATGATTATTTCAAAGGCTTTAAATGAAGCGTCACAGCAGCTAAAGCAGATGCTCGGTAATAACGTGTGGAAGCCAAGTAGCGAGTTGGAAGGCCTCCCGAGCCGACCGGGGTCGACCTGCCCCACTGTGGCGTTTACGTCTCGTCTGTGGCTTGTGTTTGTGTCTTTGTTCATCATTCAAGCCGTTGGGTAAATGCTCTCAAGCACAGTTCAAGGTTCAGCTCAGATCTGCATAGCTTTTTAGGAGCGTTTGATGGAAACGCCCCCCTGCCCCCCAATTGTCTGGACTAGAAAAATCAAAATCTTCCTTTAGGCACCCAGTGTCTTGCAAAAGACAAGAACATGCTTTAATGCTTTTATTTCTGACTATTTGTTAGAGCAACAGAAATTGGCCCATGAATAAAGTGAAGAGAAATGTATAATTTGCAAAAGATTTCAAAAAGAAGAAGATAAACTGTGTCACAATAGTATATTTTTTTATTCCTGAACCTTTCTCACATATTTTAATTGTGCACATACCAACCTTTGTGTATTTTATTGGGATCTAATTAGAACAACACAAAGAATTGTGGAGCTGGAATCGGATAGAAAAATTTCAGTTTTCAGACTTTTTTTGCTATTGAAAACCTGAAAATTCTTGCACGTTCCTTCAATATCAAAATCTAGTATAAACAGCATAATAGATTTTCATCATAAAGGAGTGTTGCAGACTCTGTTGTAGATATTATCAGTGAAGCATGGTGGTGGAAGCGTCATACTGTAGGGTATAATTCAGAAGTTGTAAAGAACTTAAGCATTACAACAGCCTAGTCAAAGTTCCTATCTAAATCTAAATGGAAGTACAAATAAGCTAGATTTTTATTTATGCATTTTTAGGGGATTAGTCTTAAAAGGGGTCACAATACAAATTCAAGGGATGACATTCAGTTTTTTTATTTGCAAAGAAAAATAAAAATGGTATCAGATTTTCTTTCCACTTCACCATTCAAAAAAAAATTGCAGCCTGCCTCATAAAAACCCAATAAAACACATCAATATTTGCGTCAAGAGAAAATGCGATGAATACTTATCTCTATGCATTTATTCGTCTCATTTTGAATCAGGAGAGCTCAAAATTTTTGACAGATACAGAAACATCAAGACATCTTTCTCTACCTCTAACGTAAACCTCTTGAATGCTACTCCCCCCCTCATCTCCCTCACTCCCGCCTTATTGTTATGGGATTAAGATATCTGACTGGCTGTCTGCCACTCTGCTTCAAAGGCCTCCAACTGAGGGATGGATGGGAAGATGGAGGGATAGCTGCGGGGATGGGAGGGGCTGTGGGGGCTATCATAGGATTTATGTCGCTGACAGATGCAGGAGGACCGTCAGAAGTTGGTGTGTAAATGCCTCCTGCTCACATATGAAGCCGGAGTGATTGACAGCGCAGTGATATGATGGTATATTAAGATGTTGGTGCCGCTAATGAAACCCCAGGGACTGCATGACACTGGAGATGCTCCCCCCACCCACTGGTTTGATACCTGGAAGCTCCTGGATCAACTTCCCTCACTCAGCAGTGTTTCTTAGATTTACATTTTTTGTTTAAATAAGTGTGTGTAAGAGGTTGGTTGGTGGGGGTCTGTGTATTTTTCCATATGTTTGACCAGAAAAATCTGCTTTCATCTTCCAGCAGCACTGATTCCCTTCAGCTATCTCAGTCTGTGAGCAGGGGGTCTTTTGTAGAGCTGGGTGGCTGTTTGATAATATTCCTGTCAACGCTCTCAGGAGTTGTTGTTTTTTTCCTAAACATTTTTGCAGATATTTTAATTCAAACATTAAAAGAAATGTCATATTTAGATTTAATTGAGAATTTACAGCGACTGTTCCTGCATCAATAGCGGCTTGCCTGTTTTGTAATTTCTTCTGTGTGTGTTATATATGGAGCGTAAATCTTTGTTTGGACAATTAGATTATTTTCGCGCAACTACTGACTTCATTTTGATTGCACATGAACAACAGAGATGGTAGGTGAAAAGAAAAATTTTGAATCACTCTGTCCGTTTCAGTAGTTTTTTATTCATTCTAAAGTCAGTTTTGATTTGTGTTTGGATTCATTGTCTTGAAATCATCCAATTTGCAACTATCTAGTTCAAAATAATGTGCAGTAATTGAAATTGTCCTTCTTAGACGTGAAACAGCCACTTCATGATGCTACCACCAAACTAGTTCTATTTAAATTCAACACAGCTGCAAATGGGCTGCGCAGTTGGTAGAGCTGTTGCCTTGCAACAAGAAGGTTCTGGGTTCGATTCCTGGCCCCGGCCTCCCCGCATGGAGCCTGCATGCTCTCCCGGTGCATGCGTGGGCTTTCTCCAGGTTCTCCGGTTTCCTCCCACAGCCCAAAAACATGACTGTCAGGTTAATTGGTCTGTCTAAATTGGCCCTAGGTATGAGTGTGTGTGTGCATGGTTGTTTGTCCTGTGTGTCTCTGTGTTGCCCTGCAACAGACTGGCGACCTGCCCAGGGCGCACCCCACCTCCCGCCCGGAACGTCAGCTGGAGAGGCACCAGCAACCCCCGACCCCACCAAGGGACAAGGGTGCAAGAAAATGGATGGATGGATGGACAGCTGCAAATGATCAGAATTTGCCTTGAGTGCCAGCAGATCATTAAATAGACATAAACTCTACAGTTTCTGGTCCAATAATCAGAGTTCTGCCCAAGTTGCTAAAGACTTTTTGTAAAAAGTCATAACTGTTGTAAAAAAAGAAAAAACCCGGTTATTTTCCCGTTTTGAATATAAAAGCTGATCATCCAGTCCTGTGGGTACGATCTGAACTCGCTTTGAATCTTCTGCTGGATTCCGACTCGTCATCAATTTTTCATGCGACACAGTTTTAGAGCCGTTCTGTTCTTCTGTTGACAGGATCCGAGTCCCTCCGGTCCTGCCAGAACCGCCAACCCGGAGTTCGCCGTCAACGGCGGCAGCCACACGCCGGCGAAGACCACCGTCCACGGACACGACGACTCCCGCAGCGGTGAGCGCACTGCGGCTCTGTTTGTCCGCCTGAACCGTCAACACTCGGCGTGTTTGTGTATTCCCGTTATCTGCTGCTGGGAGTGTACTCACGCTGTTTGTCTGTGTGCGTTGGCCCGCTTCCGGGACGTGTGCATGCGCCCCGTCCTAAACGCTCCAAAGCTGTTCACCGCTGCCGCCGTCCTCTGCGTTTATTTTACTTCTCTGAGCTCCATCTCTGCATCTCCTTTTTAGTCCCATGCTTGCATATTTATGGCAGGAGAAAGGAAGTCATTAACTATGTTTTTCTGATGCTCCCTTTTCATGTGCAAAAGATCTGACCTTGGAATCATTACCCTGATGAAACGGCTCCTAAGTGGGCCAGATTTGCATAAAGGGTATTATGCAGCACGAATGCTGTTGTGTTAAAAAGAAGGGGGGGGAAAAAAAACAAGGACTAACAAACTGGTTTGAATTCATTCATTTCCTCTTTCTTTTCTCCACACTGAAGCATTAGAGCAGGGAAAAGGCTTACAGGGTTATTGCGTGTGTGCTTCAGGAGTACATGGGAGCATTTATTTTCCTTTAATGTAAAGCTCTTTCATTATGCGATAAAGGTGCACATAATGGTCTATACAATATGTAACAGTAGACGCAACAATTGAGTGCGCATTAAGCTTTTATTGCCTTCCAGGCTGATGTTAGAGGTAATTCAAGCAGCTTTACCTTTGATATAGCAGAAAAGCAATAAAAATAGATGAAAGCACCCAAAAATAAACAGTTAACACCTTTATTTTTTTTGGTTTGCCCAGACAACAGCTTTGATTTGCATCCTGATGATGTTTTGTTTTCAGCTCCAGCCCCCGCCAGTGGCAACTATGCTCACTACGGCAACGATGATGATGAGCAGGGCTTCCCCCCGCCGCCCTCCCCTGGTTCTGTGGAGGAGATGAGCAGAGACCTGCCATCATCTCCATCCCCCTACAGGTAGCCTCCTAATCACACATGGAGAAACACACGGCTCCTAGTCTGGAAGTCGGAGTTTTGCGAGTTTCAAGAACGCCTCATCCATCCTGCAAGAAAATTTTGACAAAATCTTTCAATTTTCACTTAAAAATTTCCACTAGAGAACTGACAACCGACATCTGATTCTGGAAAATTGTCAAACTGTTGATTTGAAAAAATGTTTACACACCAATCCACATCAACAACTAAACATCTGTCATTATTCCAACTATTACAGCATCCAGAAACACATGATTCTATCATGACTTAAGGTGCAGGCGGATTATTGGTTCTCTTGTGTTCTTTGGAAGAGTCACAAACTTAAATACTGATAGTAAAAGAATCCTAGTTGTTATCAAAGGTTGCATTCATACAGCAGGTCTTGTGTGAGGTTGGTAACAGCAGAGGTTAAAACCGAATTTGAGCAGTGGAATCATTTGTTCTCTTTCTGAATTGGGTTATGTTCACACAGCAGGGAAACGTGACCCAAATCCACTTCTTTTTTTGCCCATATGTGACCTATATCCGGCTTTTTCACGGCCCAATTCTGATCTTTTTACCCCCCCCAAAGAAACCATCCTGAGCCACTTTTAGATGTGGTACAGATCGTATTATCCGATTGTTTTCAGTCTGGGTCCGCTTTTCGCATTTTATCCGGCGTTTATGTCATCAATGAGAGACATGCGTCATAATTCTGTGCCAGCAGAAACCAGTCCAGATATAAACAGTGGCTGAAAATTCTAATTATGAACTTGTGAAAGAAGTCTGTGTCACTGAAGCTCATCACATCACATTCAGACCTCTCATGGCTCCGACTACAAACAGAGTCAATGCTCCACAAAAGGCCGTTGCTGTTAGTTGTGCTTTCTTTTTATATTTTTTTTATCAGCATCCTACGTCTTGCTCTGATCTTGTGACGATACCGTCGGCTCCCGCTGTTGAATGAACGTTAAAGTCGATCCATAATCGTATCCATCAATCATCACTTCCGTAAACAGAGTGCTGCTCTGACATCGTTTTTCTTCTACATAAAGCATTCTCACAAAAGTCTGATTACGTTTGGGGTTATTTAGTAGCATAAATGACAAAAAATCAGACTTGAGCAACTGAGCAGTGAACTAACGGGATTCTGTGACTGTTTTTTTGCAGCAAGGAGCCCAGCATGGCCGCAGCGTTCTACCCAAGCAGCCAGTTCATCAGGGAAAAGGACAACGTTCCTCGCAACAGAACCTCCAAGAGCATGGACATGGGTGAGCTGCCCATCGCTTCCCACTGATACTGTCGCCTCCGCTCATCACGACCCGGCCTGACTTACTGGTTTCATCTCCGAGCCGGACTCCAAACGGCGATCACACGCTTCTTATCAGCACATTGCTTTGTTGTGATATGTGCTCTGCTCCCATTATCCCCCCCCAGCCTGGGGGGAATTTGACCTCCTGAACTCATAAGCCCCGGGGGGCTTTCCGACAAAACTGGGAGAGCATGTGTGCTCAAAGTAATGTGTGTGTCGTCTGTGAACAAACTGGTCGAGGTTTCTAATCATTTTTTTGTGTGTGTGTGGAAGTTGAGGACAACGGCGCCGATTTCCTTGTATTAACCCAAGCTGACCCTTCCCTTTCTCCTACTGTCATTTACCCTCCATCTTTGTTTTGTTCTCTTTCACATTTCTTGTTTTTCTTTATTCCTGCTCTCTGCTTTTCTTTTTTTTCCTCCCCCTTCATCTCTGTTTATCTCTCCTCTTCTTTCAGCTCTTTGTTTTTCAGCAGATGACTTCATTTCTCTCGCTCTCCCCTATCTATTTCTTTCTTCTCTGCCTCGGTCTGATTTCCAATCCCGGTTCATTAGGTTCAGTGGATTGGCTTTCTTCCTGCAGCACACCCCTCTGCCACCCAAGCTGATTGGCTTTCATTATGGACAAGGGTGGTCTGCACACAAATACACACACGCTCCGCTTTATCCCACTGAGGACCCTCTCCACTATCCGTCACCCCTCTATGGCTACTATCTCCATCTCTGGCCATCCTCCATTTCAATCCCTTTTTTTCCTGTTATCAGTTCCCTTCTATTCATCTTTTTCTTCTCTAACGTACTCGGAGATGAAAAAAGGTGGCTAGCCGGGCTTTGTGTGTGCGTGTGCATGTGTGCGTACAGGCGTCGCTGACCCTGCCTGGACGGGTTTTATTTAAGGAGACAAATGCGTTTTTCTCCTCAGAAGAGGTTCCCACATGTCAGTCCTTACGGGTCGCATGTATCTGAGCTGCAGTTGCGCCGTGCAGCAGGTTAGCTTTTTTATTAAACACCACTTGACACGAGGAGGTGAGCAGCTTTTATTGACCCTGGATGCCTCGGCGAAGACGACTGTTGACTCAGAGGCTTTACTGACTCCAACTCTGTGCTAAACGCTAAGAAAAAAAAGCACCACAGATTGGATCCAGTAAAGCTTAGCTCTTTCCTCTGCACCAAGTAGAGGCTTTAGCTTGTAATTGTAAAAGGTAAAACATAACTTTTAAAAAACATCTAATGGAAAACTCGTCGTCTTCTTTTTTTTTTTCCTTCCTAATGCATTTATTAGCCCCATAAAGCTTTAGGAAAATGCTTTCTGGATTGGCTGTAGGATGTTTGAAGTGCATAGAAAGAGCAGTGACTCATGATTTTTATCTTGAGAAGCTTTTGAATGAAACTAACTTGCTTTTAGTTTTAGTTGGGCAATATTAAGAAAAAAATTATTTTGGTCTTAAATCATCCTACTGACTAAAATCTACATATTAGTATTGAGGTCTAAATGGTTATTTACATGAAGAAAATGAGAGAATCTGCTCAAAGCAGATGTTATGATTTATTTCTACCTAGTCTTTAATGCAGAAGCACCCGTTTAATGCAGTTTGACTATTCTGTTTAATATAAAGCAGCTGACTGGAAGTTAAAGTAGGGATTTTATATTGTACCCTCCCGCTACAGCAGGAGGACCCAAGCTGGCTGCTGGCCATGCAGACTTTTATCTTCTCCTCTCAGAAAATGAAGTTTTTTCTTTTTTTTATCTGACAGGGTCTCTCCAAAACTTTGAAACTATTTAATTTAATTTTATCTGACACTCACAGCACACAGGAAATTCTTGTTTTTTTTTAGTTTTTTTTTATTTTGTCTTGCATCATATAGGTGTTTTAAATTTCCTCTGTTCTGTTGTTTTGTTTGGGTCCCACTAAATCTCTCCCCCTCTCATTTCTCCATCTCTCTAATATCATCCTCTCCCCATCCCTCCCGCCTCCCTCATCTGTCTACTGGGAAAATTGGCCTTCATAAAAAATGAAAAGGATTATTTAAGAGAAATAGCTGCCTAATGAAAACCCATTATTGTGTCCCACGGCCCACCTCAGCCTTGTTACAGGTGGGGGAGACGGCTCCTTTTTATCATTTCTCTCATTGTCTCATCTTTATCTTGCTCTCGTTTTTCCTCCTTGCTTTTCGTATATTTTGCTTCTTTTTCATTTCCTCTTCGCAGCGTGCGCCGCCGCTCGTGCGCCGAGTTATGCAGGGATTCATATCCAGCGTTATGAACCAGTAAAAGCCAATTGTGGAGCGGCACAAAGCCCAGGAGCGGCCCGAGCGCCGCTTTGTGTTCCAGAATATATTCCCCAGCATGATAAAGGTGTGCTATTTCTTTTTTTTTTTGTCCTAGTGGCTGACGAGAGCAACGTTGGATCGCTGGTGGGGCAGAGAAACGGTGAGTGGTTTCTACACAAACATTATTTTTATTCTTCCTCTTTCTCATGGCTCTGCCCTCCCTCAGCCGCTGCTCCAGCTGACACAGCTGAGTTGTGAAGCACTTAGTGTGCGAGCTCTTGCTGCTTTACAGCCGTCCGGGTCAGGAAGCCCACAGCGCTCAATCCTCGCCCAGCTGACAGCGGCCGCGTTACATCACAATTGCTTCGGCTGCAGTTATTTGTTGGCGCTCGGTTCTGCCTCATTTTTATTTGAGAAGTGTCTACTTTAAGGTAAACCGTCACAAAAGCGCTGCTCACGGTGAAGAGTGGCGGATCAAAGTGCAGCCCATGTTTTATTCGCTAATAGTACCTTCACATGTCTGACTGCAGGAGCAGAAAAGCTCAAGCAAGATGTCGGCGTGGCAACGATGGCACACCGACTGCTGACTTGAGCTTGAAAGAGTGAAAAATTCTGAAATTGAATAAAAGTAGCACCAAGCATAGTGGAGAGGACTTGTTGATCTTTTTAAATGGAGTCTAAAAATAACAAAACAGGCATTTAAAAAACAAAATTCTCTCATGCATCGATGCTTAAACTGAATGAGATAAAAGCAACATTTTCTGTAAAGAAACACTTAAAACCATCGAGATGATTTATTTTCAATAATTTGTTTCAGAAAAGTGAAATTCACATGGTGATTAATATTTTAAAATGTTTTTCAGTTGATTTATTTTTCCTTTCTGTAAGCCAAGAAAACACTCTGGGGGCTTTTATTCATTTCTTGTAACACCCTGACACTTATGCAAGACGTTTTCCTTCCACTAAACCTTCCATTGATACATAATTTTCAGAAAAACAAGACTTTTTTCATGTTTAATGGTTGTTTACACCATAAACGTTTTCAGGTTAAGAATAACAATAAATTGGTGAACTGGATCATCTTTTTGGTGATATTCTAATTTAATATGAGCTGTTTAACTCCAGGAATTGGTGGAGGTAAAATGGACACTGAAGCATGGATTTATCCACTAATAGATTGATGAACAAATGAGTGGATGGATAAATGGATGGATTGGTCCTCTGCTGTCTTGTCTCTCAGTAGTCGATCATTAAAGTTCCCGTAGGAAGTGGCCCCATGCCGACCTGGATTTCTCTATACTCAGCATTCCCACAAGTGGGTCCCACTCCTCCCACCATCTCTCTCTCTCTCTCTATCTCCCTCTCCCCCCCTCTCTCTCTCTGTTCTCTTTATGATTATCCCAGCATAGCTGAAGGTCCATGATAAAGAAAGCGATCCATTCCTTCCTTTCTTCATCCCCTCTCCAGTCGACATCTCAGCTAATGCGTATTGACAGACTCTTGCTATGGTTTTCATTTTTTGCTGATGCGGCATATTTGCCCAGCTTGGTGCGCCGCGCCCCACCGGCCGCCACCGGCCGCCTTCCTAAATGGCCCCAGTGTTTCTTTATGGGCTTTGACATATTTCATTAGGCGGATGGTCTTAAGAGGCCCGCCTGGCTTCTTTAATCTGGCTAAAACCTTTTTTCTCCTCTCGGGCTCAACCTGCTCTGAGGTGCGCTCTGCTCCTCCAGCTCTCCCTCTCTTTCTTCTCATTTCACCGTTCTCTCCATCGCTTTCTTCAGCTGTCGTCAATAGAGCTTTGAGCTTAATTTCTCTCTCTGCTTTCAGTGTTTTTTTTTTCACATCTTCCCACTGGTTCCCCTCCGTCTCAATCCCCAAACACCATTCGTCTGTCTCCCGTTTTATCCTCCTCTCTGTTCTACATCCAATTCTCTTTATTCTCGCTTTGGTTCCTTTTCTCCAGGCAGACTGATTCTTTTTTTAGGACTCCGCCCCCCCCCCAGAACCTCAGAGCCCCCGTCCAACCTCCCCCCTGCTCTGTTGCAGCTGTATCTGTTCCAGTCTTATGTGATTATGGCAAACATGCTCCAGTCTCGGAGTTTCCTCCACCGACTCATACCCAGCGCAGCATTTCCCAATGTTTTTACGAGTGTGTGTGTGTGTAGTGAGCCCTGTGAACAGCTCTTCCTTCGTTTTCCCCTCCGGTTCTCTTCCTGAGAATCTAACATCTCAGCAGGCAGCAAGCTAGCCCTCTTACACCACACCTGGGGGCTCTTCCAGATGAAACGCCCACCTCCTCGCCCACTGACGCTCCCAGTATGCACACAGCTTCATGCATGCTGGTTGTTTCTGCACTTCTGGGTCCTGAATCAAGTCCTTCGCCTAAATAATTGTAGCTTTTCCTGTTTCAGTGTTTAGATGTAGTCCATGTTGGCTCCATCCATTAATCTGTGCTGTACACTTCACTTCTCCTTTGTGCACCATGTATTTCCACCAAGCATCCACAAATGGCACACGCCACCCTCTGCATACTTCAGCCCACCCCTCAACCATGCCGTAAACCCCACCAAAGGCAGGCCGTAATTATGAAATGGCCTTTAAAGTCCCCTCCAGTTATTAGAGTTATTCATCTGGGTCGAAGCTGAATACACGCAGCCCATATGTTCACATTCCCTCGTACATCTAAACAGCTAAACACAATTGCTGCCGAAGCAACGCCTACATATCCAGCTCCCGAATCTGCCTTTGATGTAGCTGAGTGCATTCACAGAGTGACGGGAGGAAGCTTAATGATTGAACTGGTCTTTAAGTGGAGGAGAGTTTTGATTGGCCATAACATGGATTAGATTTGCCTTTGCTAGCTGTACGGCTGTATGAAGCAATTTGATTTGAAGTCGGGTTTGTCGGGTGATTAGATGAGATTTGCTGCGCCTCAACATTTAAGGGATATGGCAGGTGATGCCTTGGATTTTTCTTACTGTCACTCAAAGTGATAAAAAAAAGCTTTTATATATAATAGCATGATCAATTTAGGCATAATATGTTTAAAAATAGTCCCTTGTGAGAGCAGTTTGCTTGTTTGAACGTGTGCCTGTACGTTTTCTGACCTTAGTTTTTTTAAAGTCCTCTAATTCTTTATGTATGGACGATTTTATTTAAAATAAATGTTTTATTAGGTTGGAAATGAAACGAACACTTAAACCACGCATTCGCTTGCAGGTGTTTGCATCAGTATGTCGCTTTCAACAACGTCCCGGTCGGGGCGTGTTTTACCGCTTTCCTGAACATCGACTTCACGTTTTATTGGCTGAACCTGAGATTAGGTGTGAGATTGAAAAGTGTGTGTGTGCTTCTGTAAACACGCCAGGGACATGTGCCGACTCCCTGCATCTATTTTAAAGAGCTACAGCCCCTATTGTTGGATGCAACCTCCTGCAGGTAAGCTGGTGTGAAGCCTCTCTAACACACTCAGCAACCTCCACTAGTTTTATTGGAGGGTACACTTTTCTTTGCAACTGTGGCAACTTTTCTGCAGTTTGCTGCATGGTGTGAAGCCATTGTAATCCATCAGAAAGGTGTGTTAAGATGCTTTTCAGACTCTGGGAAGCAAGTCTGTGTATATTTCTTGGAGCAAACTTGATATGAGTGTTTTAATAGTACTTGAAGTACCATGACAATTGTGTTTAGTTATTTAATTCAGGCTAAAGGCATGATTTCAATTTTTTTTTTTTTTTTTTTTTTTTACCTTTTTTGACCAAATTATTTGGTCAAAGAACAGTTAAAGACTAGTTTCTGTTTGGATAATAGGGAGTTTTTAAGCAGGTTATTATCTTCTAATCCAAATATTTTTATACAATTTCCTATGTGATAAAATTTCCTTTGTAAACTGAACAAAGTGGGTCAAACATGTTTCTTCCTTCCACCTCGTAGAATAGTTTGGTTCATTCATCTTTTCAGAACTTAGTACGGTTTATAGGCCATCTCACTCGCACACAACTTTCTAGATGTGCCGCCAAATTGTCTTGCTTAGAACTTTGTGATGTTGTCTCTAAAATATTGACTTCTTTTGTTCTTGAACCACTTTGTAATCACTTTGACTCTGTCCTTAAGGTCATTGTCCATCTGGAAGACCGATTTGCGCACAAACTTTAACTTCTTGGCTGGAGGACAATGTTCTTTCCTCATGATGCCACTTCTTTTGTTACCTCCTTTTAGGAGCTTATCTAGTACAGAGGATTTTTTTAGCACTCTTTGCTGCACCTAAGAAATAAACCAGGTGTCCCTTTTTATATACCTACCTACATATCTTATTATTACAACCAGTTGGACCTCAGTGGCTCATTACTTGAGAGAAAGTTGTACCAGCATATATTGTTCTACAGGTGTGTCACTCTCTCTCTTTTAAAAGAGGATCTTTTTCTTGAACAAAGCAGCATGATGGTGTTGCATTAGTCCTTTCAGTCCCTCTCAGTGAAGAAAGACCCTGCGGCTACACTCTAGGCAAAGACTTCACTTCTGTCTGCTAATACAAGCACGACACCATCCAACCTCCAGAGAAGTCACTGTGTGATGCTTGCGTGTTGGGAATATGCTCAGGTGGACGTTCGCTTGTGTGGGTTACAGACTGCATGCAGAGTAGCTATTTTTTTAACCTATTTTTACTGTAGATTGTTGCAATATGAAGTTGTTTCAAAAGCTCTTCCAGAAAACCAGCTGCTAATCCCAAGAGAACATCTGGTAGTGAAGACGATGCAAGGTCATGATTGGGCGTTCAACTAAAAATATTACATATATGCTGTGTGAACCTGTCCCATCGATGTGGATCAAAATGTGATACTTACTCTGTTTGTACACGGAGTTTTAGCAGGTGTTTAATTTATACGTTTTCCGTCTCAGTTCAGAATCTTGTTCTCCAGAGTAAATCATAAACTAACCATTTGGACTAGAATAAGAACATCTTTCAATGCTCAGTTTTGATTTTTTCCTGAAACTGTTGCTTCTAAAAGCGGCTTAACAAAGTGAGATCGTGATGCTACAGCGCAATCTCGGATTGAGAAGCCTTACGTTTGTGAAGGGCGTCGACCCTTTTTCTATTTTTTGATTTTTTGTTTTTATGATTTGGCTGTTAAGTCGTTTGTCTGATATGTGCACCCGCTTGAACCGGCGGCAATCAGGCAGACGTGATGCGAACGGATCCGAGCGAGCATCTGCTGGCACGGCGGGCGGCGATATGTGATAAACGCCGATTTCACCCTCCATTGGATCGAGCTGGCGATGATGGCCACCTCCCTCTCCTCTCGTCCCGTCCCATCCGTCCTATTAAACCCTCATTATTCATTTACCTCCAGCCGCAGCCGCCTGACATGCATGGAATGAGTGCAGCGCAAACACGCTCCAGCGAAAGCGAATTGCTCTCATATTTCTTCTATTTCATCTAAGGCGGTCAAGGACACACACCACTATCTCATAGAAGCAGTATTGTGAATATTTTGCCCCCCCCCTCAACCCACTGACTTGGATGAAAATTCTCACGTTTTGGTAATAAATACACACCCGCCCACGTGCTCAGACACACACAGCTTCCCGGTATAGTGGCGCAGTGCACTGGCAAGGAGCTTAATTCTATCAGGCTGTGAGCTGGACAGCCGTAATTACATTTGTGACACAAATCCTGTCTCTCAAATTGAGCGTTTTATTCCTGAGCGCTCCCGCCTCTCTATTTATAACCCCTTATTCCCCATAAATCCCACTTCCTCTCAGAAAGTCAATTTGGGACTTAAAAGGCAGCAACGCTTCGCTTACTTTGCCTCCTCCTTTGACTCCATCGCCGCTTCAGTTTCACTTCCCTCCCCCTTTTTTTGGCTTGACTTCGAAGATTTAGAAGCATCTAAAACGACAAAAAAGACTTTAGAAGTGAGTGCCATGATCCAAAGAAGTATTTCCTATGGAAGAGAGCGGGGGGGAAAAAAAGCTGCTCCCGTTCTGTACGATTGAGATGAATTTGTTGCCTTTCTTTCTTGGAGGGGTTTCTTCTTACCCAGCTGTCCTTCAATTTCTGCCAGAGCATGAATGTCAGAATGCCTCTTTGACAGCAGCATCTTCTTCTTGACATTTACTTTCTTTTCTCTGTTATCTCCTTCCTTTGTATCCGGGTGACTCGTCTCCCGGCTGAATCCGCCTTCACGGAGGCCACACCTCAACTGACTAGTTATAGTGCAGTTCATTTCCCTCTTGTCGCCTCTCAGTAAAGTAAAATGTTAACAAAAAGTTCATTTACTTCAGGGAAACTTAGAAACGAGAATATTGGTTGGAACAAAGACAGGATTTTTTTTTTATTCAGACATCTTATCTTGTGACTACAGAACCATGATATCCAAAAACATAGAAAATGTGTTGAGAAAGTCCTATATCCAAGAAAGAAAGTTTAGTGGAAGGAAAATGTGCAATGGAAAAAAAACTAAGTGTGATAGGGTTTTAAAGGAAATGAGTTTTACTTTTGCAACTAAATTCTGGAAATAAATTAAAATTTTGATGATATTCTAATTTATGGAGAGACATTAGAATTCCTTGGTTATGTTTCATTCCCACTTAATGCCTTTTCCTGTCAGGTCTTATTTTACTTTTTTTTAACTTTTTCATGAAAGAAACTTAAACTTATATCAAGTTGAAATTATTTTATTTATTTTTTCATGAATAAGCTCAATGATTGAGTTTATTTCATCAAAACTTATACCAAGTGATGTGAATAAATGTTAAAATTGATCAGTTTAATGCAGAAGTTTGAATTTATTGGGGATTTTCTCTCATCCACACAGTTATCTTAGTTATTATATATATGTATCGTTAATTTTTACTTTTATTTTTCATATTTTTAATTCAAATTTAATCAACCTTTTTAATTTACATCAAATTTGTGATGTAAATTCATCAAATATTCAGCTACAATAAAGCCAGAAAGCTGCTGATTTACAGGTATCATTTGCTAAAGGACGTTGAAGCAAATATGTGTTTAGAAAAATCATTTTTAAAAAAGGTACCTATTTCTCATATTAAGTCATTGATGATTCAAGAATTTAAAAAAAACAATACCTCACTTTTACTCCACCTCATTAATATTCTACTTTGGTGCTGAACAGTTACTGCAAGACGAGAAAATCTAATTGCATAATATTATGTTGTGTTTTGGGCATGATTTCAAATATTGCAATAAGAGCATTTGGTCTTGATTATATTTGAGGCTGAAATATAGCCTTTAAACCACGAGTGTAACCTCGGCGTGTCTGAGAGATTAATTACACTTGGTATACTGAATTATTAAAGTACCCTTTTCCACTCCCGCTGAAATATATTCTCCACAGTTCTTATGGAAAGTAAACTTTCTCCAAATTGAATTGTAGGCAGCATTCATTTTTAGAGGGTTTAATGCACATGCCCTTTAATTAAATAAGGAAATATAACTCTGGGAGATGTGTACAAATGTAATGTTTTGTAAGCAGTTGGCTAGATTTTGCTAAAAGCTTGTGATCCCAATAAGATTATTCCATCTCATTTTAGTCGAGGCTGCATTACTAATTCAGAGCAAAACTTCCTCCCCCATCCATCAGCCAGGCTTTTCTCCATCTCTTCATTCCAGTCATCTTTTGCTTTAGTTGTGGGAATAGGGTAAAACACTAAAGGACATTGGCCTTGGGGGGGATTCCCAGCACCATTAAATGCTCGAATGTAGCTGAATATTTACAATATCTTTATTTAAGTTCATCCAGATTTATGGAGGGGATCATCATAATTGCATTAGTCCACTAAAAATTACATTTGCAACCACTGAAATTTGAATATTTGCTTCCCTCTCAGAGCACTGCATGTACTTTCGTTTGAAGTCAAGTCAGGTTTATTTGTGTAGCATATTTCAGAAACAAGGCAGTTCAAAGTGCGTAAATCATGAGAACATCGAACCAAAACAATGCCTTCATGAAAATCATCAAGTAAATATAAATCAAATATGTTTATTAATGTTCCACTTATTAGTGATCAAAAGCAATTACAAACAGGTGGGTATTTAACGTTCATTTAGAAGCTCTGTGTTTTGGCTGTTTTGTCGTTTTCTGGATGTTTGTTCCAGATTTGAGGTGCTTAGAAGCTGAATTGAGAACTCACATTCTGGATGAACTGAAGCTAGAATATTAGTCCGTTAATCCTAGAAATGTTCTTCACGTGATGGAAGACTGACTTTGTAAATGTCTTTATCTGTCCATGTAGGAGTTGCTGTAAACATGCAGCAAATTGAGTTTTGCTTCTTTCAATCAGGAGATGGTATATTTGGCAAATGTTCATGGAAGTAAGCATTGTTGTCTGTTTTGTTCCAAAGAGTCCGATTTTGGAGGAGCGCTGGGTCCCACCCTCGGCCTGGTGAAGTCCAGTTCCTTGGAGAGCCTCCAGACGGCCGTGTCCGAGGCGCAGCAGAGCCGACGGCAGGCTCAGGTCCCGTTCCACCGGCCGAGGCCACACGTTGTCCGGGGTCGAGCGTGCAACCAGAGCTTCCGCATCGCCATTGACAAATCCTACGACGGGCCCTCTGAAGACGGTAATAAAAACAACTAAGAGCTGCTCAGAAAGTTTCTTGTGCTACAACGAAAACTTTTTTTTTGAGACATTGTATCTACTTTAAATTACCAACCATGCTCTGGTGCTCATCCCTGAAGCTTTTTAACACACTGGCACTCGAAGAGCCGGAGGCCTGCCAAGAGAGGACACACTCCTTAGCCTAAGTACCTTAATGAAATGCTACATGATTTTATCCACTCAGCAATTTAGAAAAGAGTGACTTTATATCTTAGAGGAGCATTTTTTTAATGCTTCACCTCCTGGCCGTGCAGACACCTGATCTTGGTGTAATTTCTTTCAGTGATTCAAATGGAGCACAGATTGGATTATTGTTTAATTTTTTAAAAAACTGCCTGGAAATATTCAGTTTAGATCTATCATCAGTTGCTGACCTGAACAAATCTCACAAAATCTTGTTTCTGATGCTTTAAATCATGCATATCCCTGGTAAATGTGTATAAAAAAAAAACCTTTGGAACCATTTTATTCCAGTTGCATTATCTCACCATGAAAACCTGAAAAAGATTGAATCTTTAACTTGATTACTTTTACGCAATGCGGAATAAGAAATTAACACCTGTGGCAATTATTGGTACACTTCCTCTCAATTTTACAAACCTCTTTTTTTTGCCAGGAGGAGAGCAATTAATCTCCTTTAACATTTCTCTGTACTTAGTGATGGGATGTTTTTCACACCTGGAGTGTTTTGTAGTTGAAATGATCAATCGTGTTCTCACAGTTGCACGGTTCCAGTTGCAGTCCCAGTACAATTTAGAACCTCCATGTTTTTAGATTTGTGATAGTAAGGAAGGAAAACTTCTTCCTGGCATGTTGTGAAGACTTGGTGGAAGAGCAGAAGCTCCAAAATACTATCGGATTAAGTTTAAATGATATAAATTCTAATGTAACTTTTATTTTAATGGAATAATTGAAACTAATTGTGTCACCATTGATTTATCTTTTTGTTTGTTTCTTTGTAGGCAAGTAGCTTCATTACAGTAGAAAATCCCTGACATTTAAAAACATCCACTTTATTAGAATGTGATGTTCTCTTTTCTTTCCCATTTTAAGGAATGGCTTATAGAAGCAATCCTGCATCACATCATATTTTTACCCAAGGGAAACGGGAAGTAGTGGATTACTTATTTTAAATCAATAGATGTATTAATTACACTAATTTGTCAAGGTTGCTCAACTCCCACCAACTAAACCACTCATGGTTTAAAACATACACATATATACAGGAGTGAAAGTAGTTTTAAATTCTTGGGGGTACTATGACAAAATAAATTTTATATATATATATATATATATATATATATATATATATAACTTTGGAGTCTCTTTGCTGATTATTTTTTTTCCGAAGCAATTAAAGCTGGGTTGTTAATACAGCTATATTTCCCTCAGTCCACTGGCTGCAATGTTGACACCTTGAGATGCTATGAGACCTAAACACTGAACATTCCAGTTTTCCATGTCTTGCATATAACCATTCATTTTAGCTTTTAAGCTGGTTATATTGATCGTGTGTCCAGACAGAGGGATAATCAGTAACCCAGCATCATGACCCGTTTGTTCTGAAGATCCTGCAGCTTCCACTTCTCTTCCTATCATGGGTGCCTCCTCACCCTGACTAACATACTGACAGGAGGAACCACAGAGCTCTATTAGGTTAAAAGCACATCTTCTGAAGTTGGGATATTTTTCCTCCAACAGATTACAGAGGAATCACCTCAACTGGATTTTATTTCACTGTCATTTGTGAATGTTAGCTTCTCATTTTCAACAGTGGAGCTATAAAGGTTATCATTTTGGAGAAGGTCTCATCAATATCAATATTTCCACTAAATAAGAGGCAAAAAAAATGTTTGATAAAGGAAAAGCCTCTCAGACTCTGAGGCCCACAGCACCAAACTATTTTTTTTATATTAGACAATTTAATTTCACATAATTATCGCAGTAGAAGCCATTTGTTTGTTAAATACTTAATAAAACATATTTACCACGTTTGATGTTTGTTGTAAATGACGTATAGTCGCACAGAATGAGGTAATTAGTCCAAGTTGTTGTTTACTGAATGTTCAGAAACTACAGCAGCTGTGATGCACCAAGACAAAGGCAAACAAAGATAAAACAACCTGATCAACTCTAAACCACTCGCACCTTTTATTCTCCGTCTCTCTCTCTCATTTAAACACACCCGTTGCCATGGCAACCGCATGCGCTCCACAAGCCAACTACAGAACTTTAAAAACATAACATTCAGTCCTTTACGATATTAGGTTTGCAGGCTTGATATTTATTTTTGCGATTATTAATAAGCTCTCTTATGAACACAGCGGTGGTTGATTAGTTAATTTTAATCTCTTGCTCTGCTATTTTGGTAATGGAACCGAAACGCACAGAATTGTGCAACACTTTGTTGAAACAATAATTATAGAGATTATTATTGTTGGGTCATTAATTTGAACACATTTTGTTGATTTTTTTTTTTTTTTTGTTCTTTAATAAAGTTACGAACGTTTTTAAAGCCAATCAGAGGAGGACGTGCTGATCTCAGCGTCCTGGCGGCGTTCAGTTTGTCACCTGTTGCCAAGATCGACTCCAACCTTCCACGATCGACATATTACACCCCTGCTCTAGCAAAGCACGAACAGTTCAGGAACAACAAGAAATATGAAAAAAAGTTACTTATTAGCTGATTAAGTTGTGTTTTAGATTGTTCTTGAAAAACTAACCAGTCACGGCTGATTAATGGGTGCTCTCATGGCTGCACAGTGAACCCGGTAATTTCTTTTTTTACAGCAGACAGCTGCTCCCCTCTCTAGCAGGTACTGCGTACCACTTCTAAATGTTTTAGGGGTACGCAGTACCCTGCCGTACCACCTTACTTTCACCCCTGCATATATATATATTTACACAAATAAAGGTTTTATGTAATAAAAAGGTGCATTTATTTTATGAGTAGCAATAGATTTCCACTCACTCATGACTAAAATTACAACGATGGTACCAGATTCACCTCCCTGTCCATTTGCTGCCCTCAGATGACGACGTGTCGGACGACAGCTCTGGTCACGAGACGCCCGCCAGCAGCTCCTCCCGTCAGGACCTGGACGCGGATGATGGGGGGAAGAAGAAGAAGAAAACCAAGGGGAAAAAGAAGGAGAAGAAGAACAAGCTGAAGAAAAAGACGGAGGACTCGGTGGACGAACCAGAGAAGAAGACTAAGAAAAAAGGATTTAACCTCCTAAGGTAGGAAAATCTTTGAAATGTAAATCGAAGGAGTTCCACCTTGTTTTGTGTACTTTCCCTTGGTTAACTTTCAGCAAATTACCCTTCTGAGCACAGTGGGATTATGGGATATTGGGTGATTGGATATGAACACAACCTCCTCAGTAATGGAGAGGATCCATTATTAAGTCCCCGTGAGACGGCGCCAACCCCAAAACGCTCGTCACCCCTTTATCAACCTGTCCCCATCCTGATTTGTGGTGATCCAATCCTCCAGCCGCAGCCCTTATCTATTGGCAGTGACACACTGCGGTCAGTGTATCACCACACTTCTAACACTCGGGATTCAATTAGGCCGTGACGAGAGATAGTGCGGCCTGAGCATCGGACTACAGATGGCTGATAAGAATCCAATCGGCCACAGTGTCAGGGTTTGGTAATGGAGGAGATGTTTGCCCGTTGAGGCCGGGAACGGGAACAGGAAGGGCAACATGAAGGACTCGCAGGAGTCTGGCCTTACCTGATATTTGATCTGTTTTTTGTTTGGTCGTTTTTTGGCATCTGAAATAGTTCAGTTTATAACAAACCTTCTGTCGCTTATTTCCGGCAGAAACAGACAAATATATGGCTGGTGACGCCGTTAGCGGGAACAGATGGTGTTCGGTTGGAAATCCCTGAATGCACACCGCGACGTTTGTGGTGTACATTCACATTTTATCAATGAAAATACATGAGTTGAGTTTATCACAACAGCCTGAATGCTGAAGTCCAGACTGCTGCTTCTGTAACTCAACGACAGACAGAGTGTGGTAAAAGCTTCCAGCTTCCCCTCTCTCTGCCTGGCCTTTATCTCACCAACTAGATTGTTATTGAACTAGAAATATGACTTAATTAGCCAGAGCATTACTCTGTGCGATCTGATTGCTGCTCTCAAATGGTTTCTTACTCCAATTGCAGCATTAAGAAAAGGGCAAATTATGCACATATGACCTCAATTTACCTCAGCAGTGAAAATGTGTGGAGCGCCAGCTTGCTCTACAAATGCTGGAAGTCGGCCCTGTCCTTTCAGCTGCTGCAAATATTTAGTTTAGCCACTCAATTATTTGAGGAGCGAGCTGCAGGCGGCCGTGTGTGAGGTGACCTTTGGAAGTTTCTTATTTTTGTAGCAGTTTCTTCAATTGTTTTCCGTCGTTTCACGTGATTTCACCTGCTTGCATAATCAAAGTGTCAGGTAAAGGGGAATGGAGGAAGATGCGTTGTGATGGCTGATGGCTTTACAAAGTCAAAACGTCTTTCACATCCATCGTGTTCAATCGGACCGACTTGTGGCAATCATCTAGCCTGTTGCTGGGAGATGAATGAGGCTGAACAGAGGGAGCTTTCATCTGGATTTTTTTCGGTCATACATCACAAAAGACTGGGAAAGGGCATGAGTGACAGAACTATCTGATGTTGAAATTATATGATAATGGTGTCGCATATTTCACAGAGTCAGCTAATACTAATGGGTCCTGTAAAAGTCTCACTTTTTTTTTCTTGCTAAAACCACATTATAGATCGACACAAAGTGGTGCAGAATTGGAGTAGAATAAAAATAAGTCTGAATGTTTTGGGTTTTATTAAATTTTGATAAAATTAAACAACAATTTTTTTCGTCTCTTTAGAATGTTAATCACAAATACTAAATCAATCTAAATTTTAAACGCTAAAAATCAGTACAAATGCAGCGTCATGAAGAAAAAACACAGAGACAGGTCAGGGTATGGTACATCTGCGATCAGAGAAGGAACTCAGGAGGAGCTGCAAAGACCCGACGTTTGGGTGGGTTGTCATGAAAACTCAATTTGGACCACGTGGAATAATATATATATATATATATATATATACATGTTTAACACAATTAATTTAAAACTATCTCTGAACACAAAATTCCCATTGCAACATTGTGGCACCATAATGCTGTGGGAATGAGTGAAGATGAATTCAGCTGAATATCAGTCAATCCTGGACAAAAACTGTTTAGAGGTGGCAAAAGACTTCTTGCACTTCTTATATATGCCTTATTTTGTGCTGGTACCCCAGATAAAAACCCCTGTAAATACTTTTCTGGTTTGGCAACGTTTCAGGAGGAGTGAGCAGTTTTGTGAGGCACATTCTAATCTGTTTTTTTTACATGGCAGAGAGGGCATCATATCAGTCTTCTCCACTTCCTCATATCAAAGCTCGTCTCCTTGATTCCCAAACAAGCAGAGGCAAACAGCAGCGCCCTTACGACTGGGGGTCCGGCTGCTTGTCTTGTCTGCACTTAGCAGACAGAGTCCGAGTCTTTGCCTAGAACGCCGCCTCGGGGCCGTGCTGCCGCCGAAACTCTGGCTGCTCTTCTGTTTTCTCTCACCACCACTGTGGGAAAAGACTGGCTGACCGGGTCATGCGCTGAAAAATAGAAATTTACGGTACTTCCATCTGCTTCTCAGGACAAAGTGGGGTTTCTCTGTATCAAGGAAGTTAATCATGGTATTAACTCTAGCATGCTATGATGTTCTTCTAACAGAATGTGAAGGATTTCATTAAATGCGTTTTGTTCCCAGCTGACAGAGATGTTTTCCGCAGTTTGCTGTGCTTACACATCGCTGGGTGTGTCTCCCTTGACTCGTCCCGCATCCCGTCACTCACTTCGTTCCACGGAGGATTGTTGTAGCGCCGTCGCCATCAGCAACCCTTAACCAGTTTACGGGACATGAAAGCTTAGCGTCCTGATATGCTGTTTACAAATCCACATACAGCGTCGCGTATATCTCCTCTCCCCTTCACCCTCTTCCTCCTCCTCCTGCTCCCTGTTTGCCGTGCTGCAGAAATCCGACAGGGAAGCAAGCCAATTAGCGCCATCCGTTCCGCTCCCATCCTATCGCTTAGTTGCAGAAAGTGTGGGGTTGAAAGGTTGTCACTGGTGGGCCATGTGGTGCAGAACTAAAGTCTCGACGTCAAATAAGAGAGTCCCACTGTTGGATGATTTCTGATGGATTACTGCTGTTGTTGTGAACTCGTTTTCCCTGAGTTCTTGGCCTTTCAGTGCTAACTTCATGACTAGTCCCCTCCCTTTGACTCCTTAAAACATCTGGGTTTTTATCTTCCGTCGCTTTGTTTTTTATGTTATATAGTCATAGGCACTCCTTTATCACTCTGTGTTTCTTTTTCGCAATAATTAGGCAGCATAAAGGAGGAATCCATGGCTAAATGTTATTTTAGTGCTGCTGAGGAGCCTTTACTTATTTTTCATACTCATAATGTTATGTTTAATTCTCCATACAGTACTCTTTACTAGGGCTTACAAATGACAGAAAATGTTTTCAAAAAGTAATTTTTATTTCGATCTGACTAGAACAACAGAGTATTAGGCCAGGCTTTGAGAATGTTTGTTTAATTACAATAAAGTTGCCAAAATATTAGCAGAAACAAGAACAAATTATGTTAAGAAATTAGAGTGCTCATTAAAATACTATAGAATTCTCCAAATATTATGACTTGCACAACTAATACATCTCCAAAACTTCTATACTTAGCTTTTCTTGCATGAACTTTAGAGAACAGAGTTCATCTTTTAGGTTCATCTAGAGGGTGAAGCACGTCCAGATTATCTCCACCAAAATATTTGTCTATGCTGTCTTTTTCTGAAATGCTGTTAACTTTGCTTCCCTTTATCCGATGGAACAAGACACACACCTTTTGCAAAACTTTACCTAGGATGACTAAACCAGGCCAAGAATGTGTCACAGATAACAAAATGAAAGGATTGCAAGCAGACAAATCTTTGAATGATCCGTGGTTGTCACCTGTGTCGGTAGGCATACCGAAATCCCTCTGACATGTTTGTGTGAAAGTATTAACGGTGACTTTAAGCTCTAATGGGGGCAAAATCAGGGAGGCAGTGTCTAATCCTGCAGCTGGTTAAGACTCTGCAGGTGGATTTCTTCGAGTCAACATTTCATCCGACATTTAAGGACTCCTAGCTGTGCTGATATGAAGCAGGAGATTTACTAATGTAGGTGTTGTGTAAAATATGCACCAAGGTTATATACATGTAGATCCATCCCACAGGGCAAATCTATCTGTTGTGCATCACTGTTCATCACTCTCTATTCTAAATAATGCATGCAAGACACAACAATGGCTCATTAATCATGGCTGCCTTAAATACATATTCTTTAGGCTTCAAGTGGAGGCTTAGTGTAAATAGTCTCCCTGCTGGGAAGAATATCTGAAATACAGGCATCAACCATGAATATCTCACAAATTGTTGACATCATCAATAGATGTGAAATGTTAGGATATACTGTGCATAAGGTTACACATGCAATTTCTTTAACCTATTTTGTCTGTGTGATGAAATGTGATTCAAGAAAAACATAAAATTTGACAGTTTGGACAAAATTTGGATATCAGTCGCATTTTGAGATTAATGGTAAAAACACAGAGTTTAAGAGCACAATTTTGAAGCCGCCTGAGTTCAAAAATAATCATCATGTCTCAAAACATAAAACCCCTGCAGAAGAAGTTGGGGCGGGGGGTTTCTGCTCAACACCAACATGCAAATTCTACCTTGCATAATAACCACAAGTGCAAAAAGTGACGCATCATGCCAATCTGCATCACCCAGATGTCGCTTTGCTGCTCAGGCAGCTCAGTTGTTTTGTGACTGTGGCTCATACATACAGCAATTTTTCTATTTTTGTCCAATTTATTTCATAGCCTGTGCGCTAAACTGTTCAACACCTGTCAAAATCTTATTGTAGGATCAGAAATTGAGTTTTTTTTTGTAAGATCCTGTCTACAAACAAAACAATCTGGTTTGGTGACTAATCCAGAATGCAGACACAGCCCTTCCTTTGGTTAATAACTGTCTCTGTTATTCCAAGCCCTCAAGGTTGTCATAGTTTATGGCAGTAAATTCCGCAACTCTTTCACCCTGACTCAAAATTGCTCCATAATGTTGGAAAAACTGTTATCAGTGAGACGTGAATCATCCTTCACAGCGGAATAAAATGGCTACCGTTTCCTTTTCCTCGCCATAATTCAGATTTGTGCAGACTTTTTTTCTTCCTGCAAGACTCCCAACGCCTTAAATATAAAAAAAAGCTGCCACGTATTTATTCATTTATTTATTTTTAAGCTGCGGATGAAAATGAGCTTTTACGCGGCAGAAGCAGCTTCCTGCGCTCACCATTGAGGCACAATTCTAATTTACAACTTTGCTGCGGCAGCGCACAGACACAACCACTATCACTGTCAGCAGCCACCAGAAAACAAATTAACTTTTTTTTTTCTTTCTCACCCCTCCTTTCTCCGTTCAACGCGTTGGGCAGCTTTCCTGAAATGATGTGCAGGTTTATTGGCGCTGATGTGAGCTGTCAGTCAAAAATCAGAAGGACGGGGGGAATTGACGGTGAAGATGATGAGGAAATCCTCATGCATATATATCAGCTGATAAAGGGGGCAGTCACAATAACCCTCTACTCTCTGTTGCTTGAGCTTCTCTACACAAATCCTCTTCCCATAGGAAGCTCTTATTATTTTTTTGTTTTATTACTGTCATTTCTTCCTTCTTGATACCTGTAGGAGGTTTAGAGGCCATACGTTTTCTTTAAATTACCCATTTCTCAGTAGAGCAAACTTGCAGCATTGCTCTTAGGAACACGATACCTTTCTGTGTACTGTGAGTTATTGCCCTTACTGTAATTATCAAATGAGACAGCGAGACAAGGGCCTTCCATTTGCGGCGATCAGTTTTACGATCCATCACCTCCCCGTCGAGGAGTAGTGACATTTGAGTCGACCCCGAGGGACGGACCGTTCGAAGCGCAGACACATCCGTAACGGCTGGACGGCTTTCCGAGGCCAGCTGCACATCACTCACCGGCCGATAAACAGGATCCATGTGGCCACAGGAAACAGTTGCAAATAATTAGCATGTGGCCCGACCTACCCACCAGGATATGTTCACTCATTGCAAAAGGAGGCGCCAGGAAGTGATTACACCTCTGGTATTGGTTCCGTCGCAACCAGCTGTCTTCTAGACTTGTAATGGATGGATTTCCTCTCTCATTTTATGTCTACTAATGACGGACACATGGAAGAACAGACATATGCTCTGTCTCCCTTTTTGCCCCTGAAATACATCCAGAGCATGACCTCTGCTGTCCAGACAGAGAAGGTTAAGTGAGTCTTGTCCAAGGATGTGTGTCTCGCTGGGAAAAGCCAGGAGGTTAACCTTTTCGATGTCTGCTAGCAGCACCCGTCTGGAGCCACACTGCCTTTTCCAGCTATAGACTGCCAGTCTATAGCTGGAAAAAGGTTAGAAACCTTAAACTTTGGGAAGCTGCATGTGAGTTTCTTGCAAACAAAGTGCTGGTTATGCATTTTTTGCAGTCACTGGCACTAGAGGTGTGCCGATCGATCGGTCACCGATCATAATCGTCCGATTTCCGTGAAATCGGTGATGATCGGGATCGGCCGATCATTGGCTCTGTTACCGATACCGATCACCTGCATCTCATTTCTCAGCCTGTCTGTCCACCTGGTCTCGTCTTTCCTTCACTCTGCGCAAACGCGCAGCAACAAATCCTAAGCAATGTGTAACTATAACGCACTGAGTGATGGAGATGTTTGCATGTTGCGGCTGAAAATAGAAGCAGGTCAAAATGCATCAACACGACGAAGCTAATACGACATAAAAACAATGACGGAGTTTGGCTACA
>CAEGAF010037221.1:0-66453 GCA_903067075.1 Micropoecilia bifurca | reverse complement strand
TGCACCTCATCCTAGTCTCTGGTCCTGAGCTGAATCCTGGCCTGAGTGGTGTTCTGGCCGACACTCCAGGTTGAGAGCGGTGACAAACCTGAACAGTGCCTAACAGTCCTTCAAACTTTAGAGCAAACTTACTTACAGCAACTTTGAATGTGACTTTAAAGAGTTAAAACGTGATGTTTTTAGCAGCTAACTATCAAAGACTTTTTTGCAGTTAAAAGTGGTTTTGGATTAAAGCCAAACAGTTTTAAAGTAACAGATGCAGATTAAATGCATCAGGAATGAGTTGAACTCATTTGCAGGTGTATGTGTATGAATTAAGCCTCCAGAAGAGAAGCTATTCAAGATCCTTGTCATCATATTTAATGATGGATCAAATGAGAAATCAATCTTTTGGAAGACGGGAACTTTTTAGTTTCCCAGTTTGAACTCTTTTTCTTTTTTCTTTTTTTTGTTTAGAAATGTATCAGTGAAGTCATTTTTCAAAGATGTACTTTTAAAGCTGCTTGGTTACTGTTTCTGTTTGAGGTTGTCTGTTTGGACATGTTGACTTTTACTGCTGCTTTAAAACTCTGCTAATCCCCCACTGATGTTAGTAGGAGGGAAACTTTGTCTACACTAAACTTTATAGGGCAAAAAAGTATTTTTTGGTTTTAGTTAGCCTGTAGTCCTTAACATAGCTGTCCTGGATTCGATTCCTGACCCCGTTCCATTTACAGCATGTTGTGTGTCTGTCCTCTGCCTGTTGAGCTACTAATGAATAAATGTCACTAGAAGCGCAAATGAAATCTAAAAGTACATTTTAAAATGAACATAAATTTGCATTTAACTTGCCAATCAAGGAAAAATCAGCTAATTTTGATTATTTGATTAGTCAGCTATCGGAGTTTAACTGACTGAGTCTGAGACCAAGCTGAAATTTCTGTGTTTTTGCTTTAAATCTGTAACTCAACTCTGTGCTGCTATCGGTCAAAAATACAATTTAAACAATTTTGTGCAGCAGCTGCTTGTTTATTCTGTGACAGTCACAGAGCGCCACATGGTTTCTACTGAAAGGATGCTCTGTTTTTCTGCTGATCTGCATATGCAATGTGGAAATGTACCAACTTTTATCTTTAAGCTTTGCATCCTAACATAATAAAATCTGCCTCCCATCTGTTTGTTGCCAATTATCCCTCTTCAGTGTTATGGTGCAGCACTTAAATGTCTTACTTGCATGCCAACTGAGGGACGCCAACAGTAAACAATTAAAGACATCATGAATCTGTTAAAAGAACATTTAGAAGATTAAAGGAGTTTCATGCAAGAGACCTAATTTTAACAGCAACTTTCACCCTGCTTGTTTAAAAAAAATATTTTTAATGTCTTTTCATGCTTTTATCTTGACTGATTTATATCTTAGAAATACTTGAGTACTTGGAAAGCTTTGTTTTTGTGTTCTACTTTATTACTTGCAGATGAATCCAAAGGTTTTCATAACCTTCCTTTGCCATATGAATATTGTGCATCGTGATATTGTGACACTTGATTAATATTATTTCCAGTGAAAGGAAACAAGGTGGTAAAGTTAAAAGATTTCTTTAAATCTTTATCTGCCAGTCGTATGCATAATTTTGGACTTAGCTGTATGCTATGGTTAGTTTTTAAAATCTTTTCTGCAGCTGTAGAGGCAGACTTCTATGGTGTTAATTTGTGTTACTTCTATGGTGTTAATTTGTGTTAATTCTGGACAGTACTATATAGTTTTGTTGGACAAGTGAAGGCCATGTGCTGCATCCAGCAGTCATGATGGAAATCATTTCCGGAGGCTGTTGGGGCATCAGTGGGTGATGAGTCGAGATTAAGAAGATAACGCAGAATCAGATATGTCTGACACTGACTGTCGGGTCACATTCAAGCAATTTCCCTCACTTTCAGTGGTCAGATCTTTGAATGCTGACTCTGTAATCAGTTGGCAACCAGAGTTGTATCCTCAAGATGACAAACACATTTTCACCAGTTGATATTTGGAAACTCTAAATCTTGCTATTTGAGTCTGTTGTCTGACTTCATATATTTTCTCTTTTAAGATATAATTGACAAAAATGAATGAATTATTCTTAATAGGAATTACTATCAGAATTTTCTCAAAGGAATTTCAGTGAAAGTGCCTGATGTTGGAAACTCGCTGACAGATTTGTCATCTCATACAACTATGTGGGTGGAAGCGTCTGTTTCAGTGTCGCTGTGGAGGAGACCTCAGTCTGCTGCTAATTGTCTCCAGAATGCATTAGCGTCCTATTTTCATTCGCCCTCCACACGTCAGCCGAATTAAAGGAAAACAAACAGGAAATGCCACAAGCACAAGGTTAACGAGGTAAAATAAGATTGTGTTTGTCTGTAATCTAAAATGAGGTGCCGACTGTTTACCTTTACCTAACAACCCGTAGCCATGTAGAGCATTTTATGTTCTTTAAAGGAGGGAGCTTGAACTAGAAGCCCGAGATCTTTAGAAAAGCTAATTTGATGCAAGTTCTTTTTGATGGGGGAAGTGGCTCTGAAATAATGAAACTGAATATGATATTTTTAGGAATTTTTGATACATGATTGAAAAATGATGATGAAAGCTGGTATCAAAACCTGTTCTTAATGAATTGAAGGAATAAAAATATGCAGCAGGAACCAGTTTGCTTTTCCAAGGCAACATGTTTGAACCTCGCTCTGTTGTGTTCTGCATTTCTGCAGGTAAGTGTTTTAAACAGCGGCAGCACAGCACCAATGAAATCCTCTTTCACGATTTCTGGAAACAAATGCTTGATAATCCCAAAATTAATTGGTGTGATCAACAAGTGTTTTTTTTTTTTGTTTTGTTTTTTTTACAGATGAATTGGTCCTTAATTTTCTTACATAATGGCCCAATGTACATCTGATATCTGATCTGATTTTTTTTTTAACAGAATTGTACTCGCTGTGTCAAACTGGATTTATAAAAAAAAACCAGTTAGTGATAGTTAAAGATATGTAAGGATCATTTTTTTGTCTTAAATTGGACTGTTTAGAGGCAAAACTAACTCAAGACTGGGAGATTGCCACATTTTTGGGTTTTATTTTTTGTTGCTCAAAACTAGCTCATCTTTCGGTGCTAAAGATAATCATTTCCTCAAACTCAGCACGGCTAAAGCTGGTGGAAATATAATCTTTGCTCAGCAAGCTCTAGTGCACTGGGATTTGTTTGGTTGACCAATTTCCCTGGGCTCTAGCCCAGGGTTCTGCAACCTTCACAATCAAAGATCTGTTTTTGTTCTCAAAAATGGATCTTTAGCTAAATAAACTCATATACTGCCACAAATATTATTGTAGGCTTTAAAAAAAATTGCTTATATTTGATAAATATCTATGTTGGATAACTTGTCAAAAAGATTTAATTTTATTTTAGGTTTTAAAGTAGAAAAACATAACTATTGCAAAAACAAGGTGGATACATTTTCTTCTATAGGATGTTGTTTAAAATAATGAAAAATGAAGTGCTTGTTTTCCAATCAAGGAACAATAAAAAATGATTTGAACAAATATTACTGATGCTTTGTGTCTATTCTGGGCATTTAATGCAAGTTTTCCATATAAAACAGCTAAAATCTGCACATTTTGTTATACCTACATTATCATTACCTGGTTCTTTATCATTGTTTAGCCAAAGTTTAGCCAAACCTGGAGTTAACCCAGTACTAACTTTAATCAGGATCTAAAGTCTGGATCATGGTGAACTGTGGCAGCGGTTTATTTATATTTTATCCATTTTTTCTGAGTTTTTTTTTTTACTCTAGTTCATCAATACTGCAGGTGCAAATTAGAGCTAATTAATTAGGGCTGTGGCTTTTAAAAGGTGCATTTGTTTAAAGACAGCGTTGACAAAGTGGTGATATGAGAGAATAGCGTTAATTACTTAAAAAGTAATGATTAACATAAATACAGAAATGAGAGTTATACATTGGCTATAAGAGATGCTCAGATATCAGATCATCAGCTTCTTTGTGATGCTGAGCGCATCATTTAACGGGTGTCCTGTGAGACTGACCTCCTACCCCCATTTTGATTAAACTGAGTGCATGAGATGTTTAGCGTGGCCTCGTTTTGCTTCCTTCAGCGCTTCCCCTCAATATCTGCATCTCCTCTCTGCAGTTTGATGTATACCCAAATGGTTTCCACATCCCTTGCAAATGTGAACGTGTCTTGCAATAAGCCGTTAATCATCTACACGCCGTTGTGCTGGTTAAAACGAAGCAGACACATTACTGTTGATCCATTTAAGTGGAACTGATCTGCATGCTTGTCCCCAGAGGAGAAACCAGCTCATCCTCTTATAATGTGAGCTGCTTTACACTGAGCCTAAAATCTGCTTTTACACCTGGATCTGCTGTGGCTTTTTTTCCTCTGTTTTATAGTTTCTGTTTCGTAGAAGCACCACTGCTGCTGTTGTCTTTGTGTAGAGAGTTGATGTCCATATAGGGAACTCTTGCTGATGTTAAGTGACTATTATACATGTAGGCTTGTGTAAATGCAAAATATTGGGGTGGGGGGGGGTTGACACAAAACTCGGCCTGATTCTGTTTTTTTAGTAACTACTGCAGAAGACAATAATTGGGATAATTCGGGATCTTTTGTAATTCAAACTAGTTTGGCAATTGCTGAATATTCAGAATTAAGACTATTAAAAGTCCTGCACTGTAAATTGCAGGATTTCATGTTTCTTCTTGCACTTGGTTCTTGATATTCTATAGTCAAGCTTCAGAGGTTTAGTAAAGGCTTTTGATGAGACAGAAAAACAGCTTTTTTTTCAAATCAGGCTGTTGTTGCAACCAAATAACAGTGGGTTAACAAAGTTCTCCACAGCCTTTTCAGTGAGATGAATAAACCTCATGATGTGCTTCAGGTTTAATGGTGTAACAGCATGTAGATTGCAATGGAAACATTAAAGTTAGAGACAGACATTGATTTTTGGAGCTCTGGTCAAACGGGGCACTTTGAGTTTTCGTCTTTGTGTTGTTGCTGGAACAAACCCACTGGCCGTCCTGAACCTGTCTCTGTTCTTGTTTTCAGTTGCAGAGGTCATGTTTCCATTTGATAAGTCAAGTTTCATTGATTTTTACTTATTTTTAAAAGTTGCTAGAACTGTAATACTGGTCCTCACACTTATTTTCCATAACACAAAGTTTTCAAATGTATTTAATCTAAAATGAGGCTTACAGTCATATTCAATACCTTTAGATATAATTGAAAGGGTTATTCAGCCAATTCATAAATTTTCTGTTCCTTATTCAGTGAACCTGTAGAGGTGTGTAGCGTAGCCAGAGAATACAATGTCACAGAAAACACGACTGAAGTTTAATTTGAGGAATGGTTTGACTATTTAGCACAGCACTGTTTTAGCCAGTCTGGTTCACATTGCTTTAAAATGTGATGATTTTAGGAGTGAAGTTATTACTCTATATTTGATTTGAGATCCCTTAGACTGTTAAGATAAAAAAAAAGCAAATCAAGAAAAAACTGCCTAAATGTCACCAGGGACTTAAATAATTACATGTTTGTGTTGACTTGTTGTAAAAAAGGATGTTTGGCTTTTTGCTACTTGCACTATATCAGTTTGACGTAGATTCAAAGAAATTACTGTCAAATAATACTGAGTTATTCTCAGATTTTAATAAAAGGAGCAGAAGCGTATCCAGTAATATATAGAAAAAAATTGATGGCTGGCCAGGCATATCTATTTATCTCTCCTTTAAGGCTTGGACAATAAATATTTTAAGAGAATTAAATCGGCTTTGCTTTAGCCTACAGTTCTTCACAACCAACATTAAAGAAATACCCTGGAACAAGCAAAAAGCAAATGATTATATAGTTTAAGCTTGTCCAGCTGCTTACAGAGCTGAACAAATAGATCAGTGGATTCCTGAAGGACCAGCAGGCTGCTTCTGCTGCCTCTCGTTGTTACCACGGTGACAATTTATGTCCTCGGTGACTGATGGATGCAGAGACTGAGACCTTGCCCTCTCTTCTGTGTATATTTTAAAGAGAAGGAAGCCAGGAGACAGAGAGGATGTAATGAGCTGAGGCTATATATACATGTATAAATATGGAGTGCAATAGAGAAGATTTGATTAATGAGCCGGGAGAAGGAACGCCAGAGCTTTTGACAAATTGAAGGAGGGCAGGTATGGAAAAACGCTGCTAAAGTCAGGGTGTAACGCATGTTAACATGGAGAAAAAGACAAACGGAAGCAAATCGGGAGCACAGAAGTGTGTTTGTGTGTGTTTGGGTGAGGCTACAGGCACGTGAGTCTCTCCCCTCCCCAAAAAAAGCAGCCCCTTTCTCTATCTGAAGCCCCTTCTGCAGCAGGAGCATTGCCATGGCAACGGTAGCCAGGCAATGACGCCGGGCATCAGTCTCGCAAACGAGAGGCTGAACACGCCCAGCTGCACCGTTGGATGGAGAAAATGTGCAGAGGATGACGCAGGAGAAAGAGATGGTGGTCGCTAAGTGGAACCAGAAGAGGAGGATCTCCCTCTTCCTCCACTCCCTCATTTCTCATACAATGGTTAATGTGTCAGGAATATTGTATTATGTCTTATGTTTATCAATGAGAATCTAAATGAGTAGCACGGCAAAAGATCTTATTATAGGACCCTGGACTCCTGAATGCAGTCAGAACGGACTAAAAACTGAACATTCAAAGTGATGGTTTAGAATTGTTTGACATTTTTTTGTGAGTCTCTGTGAAGTCACAAGTAATGGTGTATTTATCTTTAATGGACAGATGTCAAATCACAAGAAATTGTGGAAACTAAAATAGCATAATGTGATGAAAGGGTCACATGATGGAGGCCTCATTTTGTTAAATTCAGCAGTGAGAAACAAACCTAAATGTTTGTATCTGTGTATTCGGTGGCTTATTAGCTTATAAACAGTCTACATTTTAACAAGGTCAGCACTTATCATTATGAGTGTTGCAATGTTAAATTAAGGCTGCTGGTTGGATCAATCCACCTCATTAGCCTGATCAGCTGATCAATAACCTGCTAAGTTAATTTCCAAACAGCTCGGTGTAACACAGTCTTTCAGATTTTCATGCATTGAATCTAGGTCTAATTAATTATTGAAAAAAATATAATCCTGATTATTTTGACCAATATTGAAATGATTACTGAGTTAAAGAGATGATTTATTGCACTTGAAAAACACTGAACTGCCTTCAGACATGTATTTACCCCGATAGCTTCTTGTTGACTTTTTGACATAAGAAAAAATAACACTAATCAGAGATGGCATGCAGCAGTTTAAACTCAATAAAGCCTAATGAAATAAACAAATGATTAATACGTTAGAAAATGAATATCTCCTGTAACAAATTTTTGCTCTCAATTTAGTGCATCTTCTAAAAGCTTTTATACTAAAATCTACATAGATTGGTTGTTTATTTGATCATTTCTCACATTGCTATTTTATACTCTAGTAGTTTTGGGGGAAAAGGAGTCATAATGTGATGAATCTGCCATTTTGGGCTGACAAAACGAATCTGCACTAAGTGCATAAGTTTAGCTTTTTAAAGGAATGAAGGCTCACTGCCAGAAGACATTATAAGATAAGACCATACAAGTAGCATAATTAAGTTTTAACCTAAATTAATGAATTTGACTCTTGGGATAAATGCACAACCCTAATAAGAGTCTTGGAGATGAAATGTTGTCACAAATGACTTATAATGGAACAATAAATAAACCAGACACTTTGTACTTCATATTTTTGTTCATCTAACATTAGTTTATGTCAAAAACGTGACAGATGAGTTGCAGCTGATTCTGTGAAATGATATAACCAACAGTTTTAACCAGTGTAATATTTGTGTAGTTTGGCTAACAAAATGGTAACAAACTTAACACATCTAGTGAAGTGGTATGTGTTTCATATAAATCAATATGTCTCTTCATCCCATTGGCATAAATCCTTTTAGTATGAGTTTAACATTTCTGACAATTTATTACAGTAGATAAAACGGCAGATCCGTCTTACCAGCTGTTTATGTTTCTGCACAGAAGGTTACTAGTACAGACGATAACTTCACAGATCTTCATATAACAAAACTACCAACGGTCCTTTTATTTTGGAAATCCTTTATTTAGAATTTTTAACAGGCAAAGGAACTGTAATACTTTTTAAAATGACTCATAAGTCACATTTTTGTTTGGGATTGAAAACAAATCTGTGATAATTTGGTGTTCACCACATGATCCTGTGAGTAGGATCCCCAGATCTTTTGCTGCAGTGAGAGAGGAGGGTTTCAAAGCCCCCCACTGTTGGATGGCACCCTGTGACTCCTGCTGACATCAGAAGGATACCCTACTTTCTCGTGTCCCTGTGTGTTTGGCTGCAGTGTCGAAGTGTTTCCTCCAGTGTAACTTCTCCAAGCACACATCGAGCAGCACCGCATTGCAGCGTTTGCTCTCTCGGCCCTCATGTCTTTCTCATATTAGTTGCAGTCTGTGGACATGGGCTGGATTTGCATGCCCAGAGGGGCTTGTTCGGCCCTTTTCTGTGCACAGGCAGCTTCGGGTGGGGCGTATGGATCGACCCTATTGATCCGTCTCCATCCTGTGTGACGGAGACCGAGCTTTTTCTGTTTAGAATTTGTGTTGAGGTCAGACAAGTTAAACATGGGGGAGCTTTTCATGAGGGGCAATAATTTGGCTGGTTTGTTGCTGAAAGCATATGATGTCAGTTTAAAGGATAAAACGGTAAAACAAACTGTGAACCTGTTGTAGGAATATGATCATATAATTTAGTAAAGCTGACATCGTCCCCCCGTTTCTTCCGTGCTTTGCTAATAAAAGGAGGATGTTCTCAAACTTGGTATTAGATCAAACGTTCTTAATTAGAATTTTGATTGAATATACTGAAAGTTTGCATCTTTTCTCTGTTTGTCTTCAGGGCAGCTACCCTGTCTGGGACGACTTCATCAGCAAAGCCACCAAACTGCAAACACAACTAAGGTAACACACACATGCTCAGTCATACTGTAATCATATTCAATTCTGTATGAAGCAAAATGCTGTTTTTTCTCAACATTTTTATCAGTAAGTATTATGTTGTGAAAAATATGTCATGTTTCATCAAGCAGGTTTTAATAGACAATGATAAACTGAATAAATACAAAATGTAGTTTTAAAAAGATGTTTATTAAGGGAAGAATCCATCCAAACCTACCTCAATTTAATAAGTCTGTGAATGTAGTCATCTTCTTAGAAGACTGTGCATGAAATTATGATATAACATGAATTAACACTATCACTTAAAACATCTGAATAGTTGACCTAAATTTTTCAGCATTATCCATAGACATCAAATTTTTCCATGACTTGGCAGGTTTTCTGACATGTTGTCCCATTCCTGTGATTTTAAAAAGTAGAAGCAGCAGAGTTAGTCCAGCTTTGTTGTTGCTGCTACCGAGAAAACCTGTAAAATGCAAACCGTGTGTCCTGAGAGCATCAACCTGTTTACCACACAGGTTGATGCTCAACAAGAGCTTGACAGGAAGTCAGTTCTGCTCATGGGGGCTTTTTGTTGTCAGTTCTCACATGGATCAACTGTTTTTGTTTTTACCTTAAACTCTTCATGTCAAGCAAGTCGGTTGGAAACCAGACGAACACACCTGGGGCACATAGTGTGAAATACAGTGGTGAGAAAAAATGTTTGCCCCAGTCATGATTTTTTATATTTTTGTACGAAAAAATCCAAACCTAGATTTTTGTGTGTGAAAAATCAATTTCCTCCTAATAAATAACTGGTTGGGCAACAGTTGGTAGAGACGATCACTTTAGATTTGGTTTAATAATAATAAACAGCAGTATTTTTGTGCTTTTTTTTTTGTCTAATATTCAAATTTGTATCTGAAATATTTGTGTGAGAAACATGGGGGAAAAAAAATCTTAAATGTTTCCAGCACTTTTTCACCATTGTATTTTCTTTGAATAAAAACTGTTCAACAATAATGTATTCGAAAGTCTTCAATAGTTTTAGATATATTTATGATAAATGCAAGAATCTTGTGACTATTTCTTTCATTCACAAAATGCATTGAGATTATGTGTTGTGAATTGGCTCTACACAAACTGAATTGAATTGTTGCAAAATGCTAATGTTTCAGAGTTGCACAGCCAGAGCCCAGATCCTGGCGTTCTACAGGTGTTTATAACCTCAGTTAATGAAAACCCAATCAGTGTGCTTCATTAAGTGTTTAAATGTCAGACTCGCCTCCTTTTGCCACATTCTAGTTTGCTGCATTTAACAAACACATGCAGGTTCACACACACTAAACAGAAACCTATTGCTGATGTTCAGCAGTTAATAAATGCACATGCATGCAAAATGCTAAGAACCTGCACTTAAACTCTACTTTGTAATGGGAATGTTAACACACATAGATTTCCTACCAGCCATTTAACCATGAAGGCCCTGCAGCGAGGCCATGTGTACGGACACACACACACGCTCACACACACCCACTCACACACTCACACACACACACTCACACACACACACACACTCTCACGCACACACATGCACGACTTGATTAACCTTCTGTAGCTACAAGATGTGAAGGATCCCAACATATGGCGATTATCCGTGTGATTTGGACTCAACATCGGGACACAGTTGTCAAAATATTATCCGTAATATTTTGGTGTTGATGCAGAGGCAAAAATTAAAACTCCCAATAATTTCGTATTAGTTTTAAAATATTATATCTTTCTGCCATTTTGTTCATTATAGAGCAGGAGTCCTTAACTCCTAGCCCTAATGGTCCTGAGAGCCTTTGCTGTGCCACTTTTAAATGCATCCCTGCTGCAACATGCATAGAAAAAAATAACGGTTTATTTCTAGGTGTCTGCAGAACCTTTTAAAAATGCTAAGAATTTTAAAAGGCCACTTAATTTTTATTGTTACTTTCAAAACTACAACCATTGACGGGTAACCTAGGATAAATTTTTTGTATTAAATATCATTACATTTTGAATTGAAACAAAGTTCACACAAATATCTAATTTAGTTTTGGCTGGTATGAATTTGCTTGATGCAACTCTTCAAAAAGGGCCACACTAAACTTGTTTTTCTGTTCATATTTGTTCAAACAAAATTAAAAAAAATATTGTCACGTTTGTTTAGTATCATTTTTAACATAAATTTCACTATGCTTAATTAATTATTAACTATTTGACTGCCTTTTTTAACTAATAACTCCTCTGGTTCTCTCAGGACGACAGTTGTCGCAGTAGCTGCTTTCCTGGACGCCTTTCAGAAAGTGGCTGATCTGGCAACTAACAGTCGAGGTAAGATTTAAAGAAAACACTGTTTTCTAGATTGTTTTTTCTCTGCAACACTTCGATGGCTTCATTTCTTTTTTCATAAAAAAACATCCAGATTATGAATTGAGCAAACACTACAGTGGACAGTTTGTGGTTGATTGTGATTCTGTTTGTTACCTCTGAGTTTTGATTGTGCTGCTTGTGGATGATTTTCTTGGACATTCTTTGAACCTTTGCTTTGGGTGGGAATTACAGCTGTTAGGATTGATATGAAGCCTGGCTTGAAGCAGGGAGGATTTGAAGCTTTGCTTGTTTTTTTCTTTCAGATATTTTGCTGCGAGTCACACATTGATGTTTCTTGTAATTTTTCATTTAAGATCAAGGTTTGCTTACTGGCTGTTTACTGCCTCAAACACAGCAAGTTCAAAACATTTTTTATTACACTTTTTGTGTCGGTAATTCATTATGGTATAAAATGCATGTTTGGCTTGTAAGGTTTCTTGAAAATATTACTTTGAAAATAAACATATGAACATTTATATTGTAATTAATCAGCCAATATAATTTTAAAATGTAAGCAATAAGCATATTTAAATTCTGTGTATTTGAATTTAAAGGATAAAAGAAAAAAGTCCAAAAGCAAAACACAATTTAAATCTTAAAGAAAATAAATAATGACAATATAATTCTAGCATCCAATCATACTTATTTAAAAAAAAAATAATAATAATAATGCCTTCCATAGTATACGTTATATAAGGCAGTGGAAAGGACATGATGGATTTGATTTAAATAATCAGAATGTCTGTAATTCTCAGAAACAGTTGAGTGCAGAAAAGCTCTTATTTTATTTTTGGTGTTTATTGGCAAAAATAACCAAATGAATAACTAAATAAATAACTTCAGATATAGAAAGTGTTATAATTTTACCTTAAAGGTGAAATAGAATCACCCAAAAAGATTGTAAAGTGAAATCTGTCCTCAGAAATTTGTCCCTGAACTTCATACACACACAGAAAGCAAGACTATGAAAAAGCAAATGCAGAAGAAAAGAGGAAATAGTTTTTGCTGACTGAAAGTTGCAGAAACCCTCAAACATACATAATTTGTGTTTTTGTTGACAACCTGCATAGAGCTAATGCACAGTTGGCACACACACTGTTTTCAGAACATAAGCACAAGTCTCAGGGGGAAAATCTGCAGAAAAGCTCTGTGATCAAAAAAATGGTTAATGAATTAAAGCCATAAAAGGTTAACCAACAACAATCTCTTATTTGTAATTAGTGCTTAGATGTGATAAATCCTTATTATGCCTTTTGTAATTAAAATGTAGGAAGTAACTCGCTGTAAGTCATTTTTGGCCACTTATGCTTCACATTAACACTGAAACATCTCAGGCTTTTTGCTGTAGGTTCCAAAGGTTAAAGATGGTTGTCTATGTGGAAAAAGAAGCATTACTGCAGCGCGGTTTAAATGAAGCCTCTCTAATGGCCATAACTATAGTAACTGATGCAATTATTGCCTCATTATCTGCAGCTGGATTGGGGTCAGAGAGGTAGTAGTGGAAGAAGAGCAGCTCAGCTAATAATAAAAATGCAGACTTTGCAAATAAAAATTCTGCCACGCTCTTATTGAAGATATCTGAGGCTTCATATCTAATTCAACCAGTCGGTTTGCTGCTGCTGTCCAGAAGCAGTTTTCACATTCTCCATTGATTTGTCCATTTCCACTATTGACAAATGATCAGAAGCTGTTCTCCCGTCTATCAGTAGACTATAACAAATCTATAGAGGTCACTTCCTGTATTGGTGAAAGGAAGCGGAAAGCTTTGATGCCTAGCTTGACTTGATGCACACATATGTGTGGTCTTTTTATCCTGTTTTTTTTCCAGGAAACTCCCATTTATCATGGAATTTATGTCCTTTCCCCCGGGGAAGCCTCTGCTTCAAGGTTGAGTCTGTGTGTGTTTGTGTGCGGCATGTGTTGCTCACAGCGCTCGATGTAGGTCAACTTCCTGTCGAGGCGACTCGCTGTCACAGTGACAACAGTAGCCCAGGAAACAATCAGTCACTGTCGTGATGAACCTGCGGCTCTGGGTCACAGCTGCTCTGTAATTGACTTTGTGTGTGTGTGTATATATGTGTGTGTGTGTGTTGCTCAGTGGTTGTTTCACCTGCAGCAGTATGTCAAATTATTGCCTTCCTTCAGCAACTGTTGGTACAACTGCAGGGCTTTGAAGCCACATGTCAAATTTCTTCCTTCTGTGCTTTTTTACCAGCAGCGATCCACCAATCAGAAACACAATTATGTAGAATATATTAAAAATAGGGTTGAAATTGTTCACACAAATCACTTTTCATATGTTTTAGCGTTGAGCAACAAAAAAAGACAAAAACCTACGTTTTGGTTTATGTCATACTTTTTTATGTTGTCTGATTGAAATGTAAAGTGATGATACTAGCATAGCATGACACTCTGGTGTGAATATTGACAAAATAATTTAGCATTTTTGTACATATTTTCTAAAGGTTGATGTTCTGGTTAGCTAAATATCTCTTGTTGCATCTCTTCTTATACACTTGCAGCTTATATACTCTTATTTCATGGTAAAGTTAAAGGGTGCAGCTTATATTCAGCTCAGCTCCATAATCTGAAATTTAAAGTCTTTTTTAAGTTGATATTGTGCAGAATGGTGGACCTCCATTGTTTTTCTGCTTTTGTTAGTTGCGTTATCATCTGGTTTCTTGGTTTATCAAGAAACTTACCTTAAGACTGAAGCATGATGCTCCTCTTCCTCTCCCTGCTGTGATTCTCTGTACTTTACACAAATCATCAGATTTTCCTTTTTTGTCAGCAAGGGAAAAGTCTGGTAGTTTTCATTCAGTCAGCCATACTGACTGAATGGCTGACTGATTGCAACACTGCAATCCAGTAAACTGCAGTGTTGAATTTTTTTTTTAAATTTAGGAATGGTTTGACAAAACTTTTAAGTAGTTATCGAACTTTTTAAAATTTTGCTAAACCGCGGATATTAACATTTATATCGAATGGTGATGGAGGATGGAAGCACAGTTAGGATTCCTAACCATTTTCTTGAGAATTTATTTACCTTAAACAGAAGGTAAAATATTTGTCTGTTTCTCGTCATGGAGATCAGCTCGAATGCTAATGCAAATCCCCAGTGAGAGGCAGAGCTGAATTTGCCTGTGGTTGCTCTTCAAAATGCTAATGTGTCTTTCTCTTCCTTCACTCTTTCCATCTTGTTTCTGGCCAGCAATGAAGTGAGACGGGATAAAATGATAAATGTTTTTTTTTTCTTTAAAATCTGTCTCACTATTTTTCACTTCTTCATAGTCGGAGTTAATCTGTTTCATTTAGAGATGGTTTTACAGGAATGGCATAAAATCTTTAAACAAACATTTGTAGCTTGCAAAAGAAACACAAGTCTATAAACCGTAAAATTGACAGAACAGATCTCTGATAAGCTTTTATCTTGTTCACTCGTTTACAGTTATCCAGCTTTGACAGAGGTGTTGAATTATTGAATTGAAGAGGTTGTACCTCATCCGTTCAATGTCACCCTTGCATGGAGGGATTCGCTGTCAGATAGCGGAGGAAGGGTAAAAGGTGAGATCAGGCAAAGTAGTTGTTCCAAAAACCAAAGATGTTGGAAAAATGCTTAGAAATGGATTTGGTGATATTGAAATGCACTTCAACAGAAGAATGAATGGTTGGTTGTAGGAAAGAGAGCAAAGAGAAAAGGAAGATGCTGGTGGGGATGGGAGGTGGATGCAGGAGGAGGGGTGAGAGGCTGTTGGCTGTCATGTCCATCCTGCTGCTGGTGCTCATGGCAACAACATGGAAATCACTGCAGAATTGAATCTGAGTAACAGAAACAGAATCTGTTTTCATCTATCTGCCAGCGGAGCTGGTTCTCCTAACAGATGTATTTCTTTCACTGATAGTGTCATTATTTTTGACATTTCTGTAGATGGACAGCCTTTTTTTTCACAAAGAAATGGATGAGGTTATAGTGTTTCTCCAATGTGTTAAAGCTGCTGAAAGATCCTACACTTTTGTTGAAATTAAAAATTCATGAATATCTTTTTCTGTTTTTTCTGTAGGGGCCAAGGTGTGGGCTGTGTCAGGTTCCCTCCTAAATGCCCTTTTGCTAACCACAATGAAAGCAGTTTGAATCTTTCATGTTGTGTTTGATCTTTTGCTACCAAATTTCCATCTCAGAGGAAATGTCCTTTGTTCTTTTGTTTATGCAGCAGCTCCGCGTTGTAAAAACGCATCATTACCATTCATTGGATTGGATTAATGGACCCTGGTTTGAGTGGCTGCTGCAGGAATGTTAGCATTTCTGTTCTTCTGCAAGTCTTTAGAACAACAGCAACTACATTGGTTGCCTCTAAATACATTGACTATGTTTTATATTTCACTGGGTTCTTGCTTGGAACTAATGCACTGAATACTGTAAATATTAAGAACATATTTGGTCAATACAACCAAATTTTTGTGGAAACAAATAGTCAGCAAACAACTTGTTCTCTCAGTTTTAAATCTTTTTGGAAAATATCTTGAGCTATAATGCAATTAATATATTGTGATTGTATTATGTTACACTTGTTTCTTATTCTACCTTTTCAGATGCCATGATTTAGCCAAATTAATTATGTTTAACTAATTAGCCAAACAGAGGGAATAAAAGGCTTAAAACTATAGAGGTTGTGGGTTTGAAGCCAACAGATAATGAGGGAAATACAAAATCATTTCAATTTAAGTATCAAATCAGATGTCCCTCACATTTTAATCAAAATGCTCCAAAAAGGTCCATTACAGCTCATGGTGTTTGCAAATGCATTTCTGCACAGAAAATGGTGTGAGATCCTATGTGAAGCATTTGAGTGGCAAAAAATTCAATGGAAGATTGGCCAACGCCAATCTGACTGATTGGTGGTTCATATCTAATCAGATCATATACATATTTTCAATTTTAGAGAACAATATGCCATAAATTCACACCTCCTTGTTCTTGCAGGGTAATTGGACAAGAGGGATAGAACAGCATGGACGGGTTGGCAGTTCATCACAGGGTGACAGTATGGACTAAAAAGTTTAGACATTGGTTTCTATTGATGATTTTTGACTGATGGGGAAGTACAATTTGTTCTTGCAGAAGTTTTTACATTTCCAGTGCTTCCAGATTTAAAGACCACTTGTCCAACAAAAACAGGGTTTTCTGGTACACTGGTTTTGGGCTTTGCAGGGTAACACATTTTGTTTCCTTAGAAAGCAAATGATAAAGTTTAATAGCTCATCTTCGTTTTGTCTCCCTTGACAGCATCGGTGAACTGAGGCAGATTCCTCACTTGCATTTCAGGCTTCCAACACTTTTTCAGCTGTAAAAACTGCTGAAGACGTAGACGAGAACCGATCAGTTGTATTGTTTTTGGTTAAACATTTCACTGAAGCTGCCACATGTAACACTAACAGAAAGCTGCTGTAGGTTTCACTTTTGGCTCCTACTGAAGGAAAATAACAGAGTTATTTCATTTCCAACCAAAGCATCATAAGAGTAACTCAGCCATCTGCTGGCTTCTCTGATCTAATTTCAAATCAGCTGCTGTTCCAGCCTGCCCTCTTCTGGCTTCACTCTTTACACCAGATGTTGAGACAAGCTGCAGGGATTCCCTCTGTCAGCTGCAGGATCGTCAGTGAGGCTCAACAACATGGGACTTCACTGATGATCCTGACTTTTGGTCAGCAGCCTGGCTTGGACCTGCTTGCCTCTTTGAAAACATTATGAATCTCTTCCCACAGAGTCTTAACACACTTGTCAGTAAATGCTGTTATTACTTCTTTTATATTTAATTTTCCCTCTGCAGAGTGTCAGTAATTTACCAGATTTATATTCATGTGTAAAAATCGACCTTACAAGAACTTCTAACCCGCAGTATATCACCTGACATTTTCTAATATATGTCTTGCCAACTGTAGTTTTAAAACAGATGGGATCTGACTGATGATCATTCATACGGTTATAAGGACAACTTAGAATCATAAAGTTCCTAAAATGCAGGATTTCGGTGTAGAAAGAAGAAGAACATGTGAACTCCAGACAGAAAGACCCCTGGCCTGAATCTTAGGACGTAACTGATAAAAACTGCTCAAATTGTTTACTGAACAGTTATTAATCCTGTCAGTGATTATTCATTTGGACCAAACTTACAAAGTTGTGAGGAAATGCAGATGGTTGTGTAGCTGATGTGTTAATCTGTTTTGAGCTGATGTGTTGGGTTTTTTAGCCCTGTGGAATGAATCCCTATGGATGTGGCTGCAGCCACCATCTTTATCGTGTGTGTGTGTGTGTGTGTGTGTGTGTGTGTGTGTGTGTGTGTGTGTGTGTGTGTGTGTGTGTGTGTGTGTGTGGTCCCCAGCAGCTCACAGATGGCCTCCTTTGGCATATTATTTACCAATATCTCAGTTTCAGGTGAGTGATGTCATATCTGCAGTGTCCACAGTCACAGTTTGAGCTTTTCCTCAAGGACAGATGGTGCTTCAGTGTTTAAACTTTGCTGAGGAAAAATATTTGCTTAGCAGATTCCATATTCAGAGGAAGAGGGAACAAATTTAATGCATCTGAGATGTTGCCGGGTTTGGTGAGGAGTGGTGTTGCATGTCTTTGTGAAAGTTACTCTGCAGTGGTGTGAAAATCTGAACTGGAATAAAGAGTGAATATTTGTGATACCTTTAATGTGTTGCAAATATTTACAATTCTCTTGTTTTGCCTAAATTAGGAAGAACTGCAAACATAGTTTGCTTTTAATTAAAACAAAATTATATACTTGATTCTTTTGCTTAATATATATTTTAAAGATTTTACACTTCTTATTAAAGAATGTAAGAAATCTAATATGTGTTTAGCTTCACTGTTATTTAAAAAAAATCCCAGCACCAGTCACTGATCAAATGCAACAACTTAGAATAAATAATTAACTGAGTTCAAAACTCCACACAAAGACATCTGAATGAGCTTTCATCCAACTCATATTTTATTAGTAGATCTGGTGCTGAAGTTGGGTTTTGCTGTGATCATGTCCTCTTTGGAATAAGTGTGGAATGATTTTTTTTTTTAAATGTATAAAAATTTGTCGCTTTTGCACAGAAAACTAAAAGAATCTAAAATATGTGAATGATTATTTTATTTTTAACAAATGCAACAAGTAGAGAAGTGCATTAACATGATTTAAATACATTTTCATAAGATGAATGGTGTCTAATTTTTGCATTGCATGAAAATTGTGACTAACTTAAGTAATCGTCAGAGTTTAAAGGTAAGAGTTACCATTGATGGAAAACTTGATAAAAACCTGATGAAACACACTTTTTAAGGAGTGTGGAGCTAAATCTTAATCAAAATAAAATAGCTATTTATTTGAAAACATGCAGCTGAGGTGATTCAATTTTGCTTCTATCAGGCAGCAGCATCTAAAGGCAGCAAAATGACTTCAAAAGATGCAGGGGAAAAACTAAAAGTTGCAGAGTGTCACTGTTAAATAACCAGACCTCAGAAGAAATATTAGATTACAAGGATGAATGATGTCAGAGGCTTGAACTGAGCTGGAGTCAGGAGGCTGGCGTTCATGTAAAACCAAACTGACTGTTCCTCTGTTCCAAATCCAAATTCCTCATCCTGTCAGCCAAGTTACAGGCGTCTCGTATATCCTCTGCTGTGAGAGTTCTGCACTGCTGAGGTCAAATGTTCAGAAATATGGGCCCTGACACGCTGCTGCTTATAATACTAATGACTCATTTTGTATGACACTGTTGTTACATGACTGCCTTGCAGACAGAGGAGTTATTAAATGAGAAAAGCCACTTTTAAATGTTCGAACTTGTCAGATCTGTATTTAATGACCTTTTCTTTTCAGAAGCGTTGAAGGAAATATGATGACACAGGGAGATGAATGCATTGATACAGGGTCATGTTGGTAAAGTTAACTTTGAAAGAGTGTTTTTTAATATACAAAAGCTGGTTTTACATTAAGTTTTAGTTGTATTTTTGATTTAAATTATCCTCATTTCACAGCTGGAGTGGAGGAAAACCCCATGTAGTTAGAATGTTCCTTCAAGTCTTTGTTGTTTATGTTGCTGTAACTTTGTGGTAAGGCGATAACCAATCATTTTATAAAAAAGGAAGTTTGATTTTCAAAAGTAATGTATTTGGGTAAGCTATGGAATTAATCCATTGGTAGTGCATAATCTGTTGGCTCCTTTTAATTGGGACTAAAAATACGTTTCTTTCTGCTGCATGTAAAACAAAGATTACTTCTCAAATTCATCTTTAAAGATTAGATTGGTGTCATTTTTTATGTACTTACATTTTTGCCTTTCTGTGAAAGAATTGTGTGGATTTAACATCAATCAATCAATCAAATTTTATTTGTGTAGCACATTTCAGCAGCAAGGCATTTTAATGTGCTTTACACAATTTAAAATAAAAACAGAAAGAGACAGAGTTTGAAAAAGATTAAAAAAAGATAAAAACATTAAAAGTAAAAATAAAAACATTCAGTTTATCCATAAGCAACTCTAAACAGCATGGTTTTAATTCAAGATTTAAAGACACTAGTGTTTCAGCTGTTTTACAGTTTTCTGGAGGTGTGTTCCAAATTTGTGGTGCATAGAAACTGAATGCTGCTTCTCCTCATTTCGTTCTGGTTCTGGGAATGCAGAGCAGAACCAGAAGATCTGAGGGGTCTAGACGGTTGGTACAGCAACAACAGATCTTTAAGGTATGATTCTCTTTGCTCCTGTTTGTTTCCCCTAAAAAACCTTGATGTAAAATAACGAATCTTTAGACAATCTTTGTTAAATCATGTTGGACGTAGTTGGAAAGCAGGCTCTCTCAGGTGGTCCTTGTCTTGTGACGTTTAATGTGAGTAGAGCCCCGAAGTGACGGCCAGCAGCAGGAGAAGCCGTGTGCGGCCTTTCATTATCATGTGGCATTGCCACGGCAACAGCAGCGGCTGCCTGCTTTGACGTAATGAATGTGATGGTCTGAAAGAAACAGACACAAAAGCCTGAGCTCGGATAACCATGCTGTGGATCCCGTAAGCTGGGATATTTAACAGCTGGAACAGGTATGTGTGTGTGTAGATGTGGATGAGAACAAATATATTACGGACACACTACTCACACACTGTGTTTGGCAGGTTAGTGTGCAAGGAAATGATGAATGAAAAAAAAAGAAAATCTGCCTCAGTGTGTTGAAGAGAACCATGTTGAGCTTGAATCTGGTGACTCTGCGTTATGTACTGGTTGTTTTTAAGGGCTCTCATATGAAATGGATTAAGATAATGAAGATGATGCCTCAGGAAAAAAAACAAACTTTACTCATGTTTCTAGATGGTTTTTTGGTGAATTTTTGGCACCACTGGTTAAGATGAAGCTTTTCTCCGGTGCCATAGTCCCACACTGAAATGCATAGAAAAATCCATTGATTAGTCATTTATGCTGTTAGAACATTGCACCCAGAACTCTACTTAAAAATGTCCTGGTAATTAAGAGATCAAAATGTCCTGGAATTTAATTTTCCGTGAGCTTTTGGAAAAGAAATTGCTCCCAGTTTAGAAAATCCTCCCCTATATACAATGGATATTAGGTGTTTTTCATCAGATCCACCTGGCATGTAGGATCTCCGTGTCATTAAAGAGCAGTGACTCTGATTGTAGTCGTGAGCAAACGTTGCTTGTTTACATTTGTTATGTTGAGACAAAGTTGATTTGTTTGGATTCCCATTCCTCCTTATTTCCTTCAATTATAGTTGGTAATAACTTCATAATAATGATTCTGATTGGAAAAAACCCACTTCTTGTCCTTTCCTGACTTTAGTTTATTTATTTTTTTGAATACCAACATTGCTTGTTTTCTCATCTTTCCCATTCTGACCTTGAGAAATCATGGTCATCACAAAGTCATGGTTATACATGTGTCGTTTTTCCATTACACTAGTGCGGACAAACATTAAGCATTTTTAACCCTCCCCGCCCAGCAATAGTCCAACTGTCAGTGAAAATGTTCCCTCATCCTGCCAAACCATAAAGCAGCATATCGACTCGCGCTGCACGGCTCAGTGGAACCAAGGCGCTTTTTTCCTCTGAGCTAATCTTACTTCTGATAAATCTATAGAACATACAAAGTCATCAAAATATTTTTTAAAGGGTATTTGCTCAGTGATGGACCAGCAAGCCATTCAAGGTCTTGATGCATCTTTGATAAATGAGAATCTAGATAAACATTGTGCATCGGTAGGTGAACAGCAGAGCAGGGATATTCCTGCTGTACGATTGTGAGAGTCAGTCGCAGGGTGTGTTTGAATTATTAATCAGGGTCACCCAGCAGGTGAGTCTGAGCCTGTGTTGTTTTCGTCTCTGCTGCAAACTCCCTCTAATTAGCCGAGAGGCTCCGCCCTTATGAAAGAGGACTTATTGTCTCCCATGCATGCCTGAACTTGGTTTACACATCCATTAGTCTCTACAAATAAAAGAGCAAGTTTCTCTACTGATGGTGGTTTTGACTATTATCATTGGAGATTCAAGCGTTGTATGGGTTTGAGCTGAAAATTGATTTTGCCGTTGCGTTTGTTGCGGCGGAGGCGACTGATGGGGGTTCAGAGCCGTTTGTAAAGGTTGAACGGCTTTTAAATAATTCACAGCTACACTGTCACACTGCAGAGATAAACTCTCGCTTTCATTTCCAGACAACCTCGCTTCATCACCGCTAAGTGATTAAATACGTATGCAGACACCCCTCAGATGCCAGACAGGAATTCCCTCCACTATTTCATATTGAGAGAGATGCTACATCAAATACCTGCAGTGGAAATGGAGCAACTCGCTGCTCCGCCTCGTTTTAATTTACAGTCAACGCATCACGTAGGTGCTTCTTTCAAAGGTTCAGCATTTCTTTGAAGCCATCAGCCATTGTTCTTTCCGATGTTTCACCTGTACTAAGCCACCTGCTTCTAACCTCCCCCCATCTGTCATGTTGAGGTGCGAAGCCCTCAGGCAACCTGAGCGCAGGGGACCTGTGGTTGGAGGACACGGCGACAGTCGGTGTGAATTTGGGTGCTGATGGGGTTTTTACATGCTAGTAGAAAATAACAGAGGTGCTGAGCGTGTGTGTGTGTGTGTATGTGTGTGTGTGTGTGTGTCTCCCATTTCTGGGGAGGTTTGGGAGGATCAAAGAGTATCTGGCTTAGTAGATAACAGCCAATCACAGGAGAAAGAGATCTGCCTGAACATGCTTTGGTTGGTGGAAACATACATTTATCTGTGCACTCGAAACACAGAACACTCATTAAATTCATTGCTAATTAAACACAAAAAAATGATCTGATTGTGTTCATGTCAGCAACAAGTACTAAGTTGTGTATGATGTGTATGTTCAGCCTGGAAAACCAAATTTATTTAACTGAAAATGTTTACTGTCCCATGTGCGATTTTCACTTACTGATTCTGTTTTTAGCTAATGTAGAAACATTGGTAAATAGCATTCAAAATAATTATTTCCCAGCCTTCTTGGTAAAAGTGTTCACAGTGATGTACTATTGCATTCAATAAATTCAAATGTGTTCCAATATGTTGATCAATGTTCCAGTTGTCATGAATCAAAAGAAACTCTAAAAGGCTGGATTTTTAACCTCAGTGTTTCAGCTGTTCTGAAGTTTTCTGGAAGTTTGTTCCTTCTTAGTGGAGCATAAAAACTGAACGCTGCTTCACAAAATGATGCATTTGTTTTCATTTTATTTTAGTGGAATGCAATCTAAGCTTTAGTCTTCTTGTTAGGAAAGATTGTCTGTTGCTGTTAATAAATTTTACTTCTACCTGTGCAATCATGTTGATTAAATGTAGATATTATATTCATTGTGGACTTAAGTGATTGTTCATTCTTGTGTACATGTAGGATTTGAGCTACACTGAAACAGGCATTAAAAACACTGTTACTCTGTTAACCTCTGAATCTCGGCCTTCGTTTTTCTACACTGAAAGATTTTCTTCCTGCACTGCAGGTGTTGTTGAGTGACGGCATGTTGGCTTAGTTTTTCTGCTGCTGTTAATTACATCTCGATGCTGCCATATTCGGTTTTGCATCATTTATCCCAAGTGGATGTAATGAAGAATATGAACAAACCACTCAGGATTTTAAGCACATACTTGTCCGCTTGTATGTCTGTTTTTCTGCTGTTTTCTGTTCAAACTCGGTGAAGTTGCCTGGTTTCTCAAGAGAGCGTTATGCTAATTTGGCTTTATGTTGCTCATATTCATCTGCCATACTGGACTAACTAATAGCAAGTAAAATGGATTTCAGTTCTCATTTTTCCTTATTTTATGCATTTACATTGCATTTTTGGATTTTTTTTTTTCCCCTTGGGACATAAAGTGATCAAAAGAAAATGCTACTTGGGAAACTGAAAAACCAAGCCGCAATGATGCGTGACATGCTAATGGTTATGGCTACGGTACAAGCTGAATTTTTTTTTATCAATCTGGTGGTGATCAGAGGAAAGCTTGCCTTTTAGAAAGGTTTTTTTTTCAAGAGGAACCCTTCAGCACCTAAATATTTTTAAATTATTAAACCAATAATTAAGCATAACTTGGAACACACCAAACTCACCAATGCAGACAACTGGAGATTTGCCCTTCACCCTAGTGATTGCATGTCACCCGTTTAAGTCAATTATTTGGTTGTAAGTGAAAACAGTCAAAATTGTTGACACTTCATTAAAAAGTTGGCATCTGGATGTGCTGTGGTGGTGCAGGGGTTAAGCACAACCCACATATGGAGGCCTTAGTCCTCGATGGTACGCAGGTACGATTCCCAGCCTTGGCGACTTTTGCTGCATCCCTCATTATCCACTTTCTTGTCCGTTAACTAACAAATAAAGACCACTAGAGCCAATAAAACCTTTAAAAAAAAAAAAAGGTTGGCATCTTTGTGTCAATTTGCACACAAAATGCAGTATCTTTTTTTTCTTTCTTTCTTTCTGCCTGTTAATCTGTGCTGCTTGGCAGCTAAACAAGCTGTCGTAATGCTCTTCCTAAACCCTGAAGCACAATCTGTTATTTTACACACAACGAGCCCTTCCAGGCATTAGTTGTCACCATTTTATAATGGAGTGTGTGTCTGCACTTCCCGGCATCGAGTCAGTGAAACTTTGCACTGAGGCGTCGGCAGCAACCTGAGCTACGTTAGCGTCTTCTGAGGCGAGATGGAACTGTGCGCTGACACAAGCCTTTAGCATTCAGACACAGCTCTCCTGCTCAAACTCACTGAGAGGGCATCGGGTGTGCTCCGCCAGCACGCCAGCTCTTTCAGACTACAGATTAGCGCTGAAATAGGAGCTCTGGTTTCGCTCGGGAGGATTGGCAGCAGCCCGGGTCAAGCAAATAAAACGCTCCTTTCACTTTGTTTTCACCTCTGTTCAAAGAGAGTGTGTGCGCATCAGCTGAAATCTGTCCAGACCGTGAGCAATGGCACTTGGAGTTGTTTTAAAATTATGGTATTAAAGGATGTGTGATATCAGCAGGATCTTGTTTCAGCATGTCTCCACCTGCCCGTGTGTGGTCAGCGTTACAGGCTTAGTGTGTGAGGGAGTAAAGAGATTGTGTGTTTTTGTGTGAAAGGGCTGACGGCTGTGATGGTTTGAGTCTCTCTGCGTCCTCCTCCTGAGCTGCTAAGTCGCTCAGCATGTTTTCTCAGCTGCCGGGAGGACAAAATAACTGAACTGATGATCCCGTCTTTGAACATCTCCTGAAATATTCATCCAAAGTCCAATAAAAGCTTATAAATCTGCTTCTGTGTTTACAAAAAGCTCATAAGCACATAAAGGGATTAAGAGGGTGCATTATGCAAAAGGTCAGCACAATTTAATACAAGACATCTCCTCATGTCAGAAGGTCTTTGTTGAAATTCATCCCCCGATATTGAATAAACTTGAGATTTTTAATAACAATTTTCTCTGATTCTTGAGATGTTTTGATGGTAACGTCTAGAGGTCTTCTGTCAAAAATGTAAGTCAAACTACAGTCAGCTGTAGTTTGACTTTTTAATACTGTGTTGCAAGGCTGCAACTACGATTCTCTTAGTAGTCCATTATTCCAATGATTGATTGATTATTCTGAAGATTAGTTGATTAATCAGACAACAAAATTGGCAGATTTTTAATTTAACAACTTGATGCTTTTTACACACTATCAGAAATGAAAATGAACATTCAATTTCTTTTTTTTTTTTGGATTGGAAAACAAACATTTTATTTTAAAGTAATTCTTTATTTTCAGACAGATTTGGCTTAAATACAACTTTGTATTGTTCTTTCAGAGACTTGCCTTTTTTAAACCGAATACTCCATTAACAATTAAATGAATACTAAATTAGTTGACGACTGTTTCAATAATTGACTCATTCTGTTGAGTCCGATTAATCGTTTCCGTCCTACTCTGTAGTAAATTACTGTAGTACCAATGAATCGCTAAGCAACCATTAAGGTTTGTGTGTGTTTGAAAGAATTAGACATCTTTGACCTTTTTTTGGGGGCACAATCTTTCACATTGTCTGTATAAAGCCCCAGAAAACGTCCCAGTTAGACGAATGAATGCGTTTTAACTAAAATTCTGAGGTGCAAGAATCCTTGTTAAATAGCTTTTTAACTAAAACTCTGAGGTGTGAGATGTTTAACTGAAGTCCTACAAAGGGTGGGGTTTTAATGTTTATCTTTTTTAATCTTTTTTCTTTTCCTTTTTAAAAGAAATCTCTGTCTTTCTAACTGTCTATTCAATGTCACATGCTGTTTTTATTTTAATTATGTAAAGCACTTTGAAATGCCCTGCTGCTGAAATGTGCTATACAAATAAAATTTGATTGATTGATTGATTGATTGACTCAGTATAACTGAGTCGGTTATACTGCATTACATGTCTGTATGTAGTGACTTAAAATCAAGATTCATGTTATTTTATATTAATCACAGCACCTTCAAAGAAAACCCCACTTTGGTGTGTTTTCTTTTAGTGTTGGGAGACTTTTCATCTCCATTTTGCATTTCTGCAGTATCCTGTGGAGCTGAGGTCGAAGCAGCCGACATGGCAGGGCAGCAGCTGGCCTACTGCAGATGACTGACAGTCATTGCTGCCCATGACATCTCTATACTGCCCTCAGGACACCAAATATACCAGCAGATATGTGGGCGAAAGGTGAAACATGTCTTTAGAGATCAGAAAGGCTTTAAAAACAAGAAATAGAGAAATAGTTCTGGTTTCATCATCAGAGCTGTTCTGGTATGCGAGCGTAAAATCCCAGCTGCCATAAACTCTGACACAACACTCCAGCTTTAGTATGCTATCAGAGAGGGGAGTTATTCACTAGAGGAACACTCAAAGAATCCCAAGACCCTACTGTAACCCCCCCCCACACACACACACACACACACTTACACACACATACTCCTGCAGAAGGCATGTTGGGATCGTAACCTTCACTGACCGGCATCCTGGGCCTGCTCTCCCGCCCTGGTTCGGCGTGTGGTATTCCAGGACTCTGCGACCCCCTGTTGGCCTTGGATGAACCACAAGGAATTATATTTCTAGGAGGATATGAACTATTATAAGTAATAAAAGGAGCAACCCTTTAAATTTTGGCACAAATGTAAAATTATGCCCTTGACCTCCCCATACGTAGCATCGTCTGTCCATCACGGCTACACATGATCTTTGTGACATACTGCTAATCGGCTGGAAGTTGGTATTTGGTGCCTCTGCAATAAAAAAAGATTGACGACTGTGACAGAGTGACACTTGGGCCGCTTGGTGATATGCGAAGCATGCGTTACTGAATCCGTAAAGTGACCTTGGCTATATGGAGAGACAGAGATGCTGACTGATGCAACCAGCAGGCAACACTAAGCGCTAGTTTGAGTTACGGCTGTCACCTGATCGGTTTCTTGTGGCGACTGTTCAGCCACCTCTAAAGCTGGAGTTTCGGTTTGTTTTGTTCCATTTTTGTGGAGATTTTTCTCTCTGACATCACTGATGATAACATGTTTAGACTAAATTGGATTTAAATGAAGGGTGACAATATAATCTTGAATTTTCATCACAATATTCTGTTCCATTGTGATAAGTGACAATAAGAATTACTTACTACTACTTTTTAAGGTAACATAAAGTGTGATTTGTGTCACAAAGCTGCACATTTATACTGGATTTAATGATATTTTCAAATTAATTGGTATTTATTGATGCAGTCATTAAAGAAATAGTGGAGAAAATAGTAAAACTAACGATTCCAACAGTACAAACAGTCTGTGGGGGGTTAAACATCAGTAATTGAAATTTATTGTGACGCGATAAATCAGAATTCTTTTCATAAGAATTTTATCACGATAAAAGATGTGATAAATGTTCACTGCTATTTTAAATAAGGGGTTGCTTTGCTATTGCATCACTTTTGTCCTTTCCAAAGGTGTTTGCACATATCAACTTTAAAGTTAGACAATGATTGATGTTTTTGGATCTGTTTTTAATCGTTCATATCACTTTTACTGCTTGTAGTTGTGGGACAAGTTTTTGTTACTTTGTTCTCTATTTCTTATAACATTTCATTCCCACTTTTCCTCTCCTGTTTTCCTCTTCTGCTCATTTCCTCCATCATGCTTCATTTCTTAAAAATAGCTCTCCAGCCACAACTTCCCTATAGCAACTAGACAAGAAATATAGTGTGATAGCATGGGCTGGTGATTTAGTGGCTGTCCTGCTGGGCTGCAGCTTCAGCTGCTCCAGTTCCTCAGCCTGGTTCCACCAGCGTTCGTGCGGAGTTTCTCCCATGGGAATGTGATGGCTGAGTTCACATCCCAGTCGGGAGGACAGGGATGGGCTTAAATTCCCGTCTTATATTCCAGGTCACCTACTGTACACAGCACCACCGCGGCGTCCCGTCTTCAGGGCCAGTCGGCAGAGCGGCTGCCGTCTTTGAAAAAGCGGTCAGAAACATTGGGGCTTGCTGAAACATTAAGGTTGCATCCTGGCCCATTTGACCCGATGGCCTGTTTCTGCTCCACAAGAAACTAGAAAGTTCTGACCCTCTAGACTGGAGATGCTAGAAAACGCTACCTAACATTTCCAACATCTTTAGATATTTAGGTTTCAGAAAAGTACCTCCACCATGAAAGTGTTGGAAAATGTTCCACTGAAACTGTAAACCTAGTTTTATATATTAATTAGTCGTCAGCAGTGCAATTTAAGGTATTCAATTTTATCACTGGAAAGCAGCTACAGTAGCTTGACGGACTACATTCATACATGCTGATTTAACCTCGCATATGTGAGCTATTTGAGAATAAATGGGAGTCAAAAGGTATTGTGTGCATGAGTGACATTCATTTAATCTAGAATACATAATATGTGGAGAACCACAATTTTAGAGATTACCATCTTCATGTTTGACCTTGCTAAGTAAGAAAGTACACGTGATATTTTTGCTAAACTTGGTAGATAATTTAGCTAATTTATTTTTTATGGGTTTTTAGGCAGAATGATGACACAATCTGTTTCAGTTGTTTTAACAGTAGAATGACTAGGGCTTGATTTTATTTTTGCTATTGGTTCTTACTGGTGATTCATTCATACACTAAATGCATCAAAACTAAAATTTCACTTTTTTTTCAATCTCCAGTCGAAAATGGCATTAGCTGTTTGACAATGTATTTTTTAAAACGTTAAACTTACTAAAAAAACCCAAAAATGACTGTGTGAATTTGTTCCAGATTGATAAAAATCATTTTCCAACCTTGTAGCATTCTGGAAAATCCACCTCCTGGTGGTTTGTAATGTTTCCTTTTGAACGGTTGATTAAAGCTGACATAAACTAGCCGTTGCTTTATGGATGGAAATGAAAACAGAATATTTCTGAGGAAAAATGAGCTTCCATTCCACTTGGTCTTCTCCTACAGACTGAAATGTTTTGTAATCTACTGAAGGCTTGCATCAGATCTTGTTGCCTTAATCGGGTAATTACTCGGTAGTGCCCCACTTTTCCAACTTATTATGTGCTAATTTATGGAAACAAAGCATTAGGCTATATTTAGTACAATAATAAGTAATTAAAACCTTTAAAACACAAGTGAATTTTTGAACTTTAGTATAACTCGCTTGGGGTCAGCTTTTTTTTTCCTGAATATTTGAGTTGAACTGCATCAAGTTTGTTCTCTTCTTCACATCTCTTGACCTGTCAGAACCTGAGTTTTTTTGGAAGATTTGAAAGCGACCCGGTTGATCTCGCGTGCAAACGAGCTGCTGCAGAGCCTCCTGTCCGACATTTCTGCAGATACAGCAAAGATGAGAGCAATCTGTGCCTGCAGGTCAGAAAGAAACGCCGCTCTGTCCCACTGAATTGGGTCAGACGGGTGTTTTCTCAACATGCAGACACACACTCGCTTCAGAGCTCCGGTGTTGGGTCAGGCAGTTTTACTTGGCCACAAACTTATTTGCTGGAAGTTGGCATAAATTAGGTTTCCCTGAGCTTAGTGTTTGAAGAGTTGGAGTACAGTCTTTTTATTTTTTAGATTACAGTTTTGTGAATAGCTGTAGAAGCAATTTTATGGTAAAAATGCCATAACATAGCACAGGAAAGACCTTCTGTTTAATCCACTTTAGATTTTGCTGAATAAAAAAAACACGGAGCTTATGGCTCTCAGATGTTGTAAGGTTTGGAAGATCTCCTTCATATGGATTACGTTCTTTACAACTACTAAAAATAAGCCGAGGCTAAATAAGAAACCAATAGTTTCTCAGCATAAATGTGACTCTCAACACCTAATATCATGGTGCTTTCTAAAAATATTGGAGAAGCTACAGCGGTTGTACAGACCTAATGATAGGTGGTTGAACGGCTGTGGTCTCAAAGACTCTGGGATCCACAGTAATAGGAGGTGAAGAAATGTGGAGAATTCAGTTTGTGTGGAAATGTGCCCAAGCCAACACCGAGACCAAGAGGATAAATCCTGCTCATCTGTTAAAACATTTTACTTTCACTGCCACAGTCACTCATAACGACGCGCCGATCCTTGGAGTTCACATCCCACATCATACAGACCGTCCAAAACCAGATCTTTTCCTGGGAGAATAAGAAATCAAATCAGAAATCTAAAAGGTAAAGTCACACTGAAGATGCAGTGACTTGATAAAACCTACAACTGCCAAATTTTACTGACGGGAATTTAGCCTGAGAGGACGAGACGAGGTGAGAAGAGAGGAGGTAACACCTAGTCTGGAGGTGAGAAGAGGGCTGGCAGGGGAAGAGATGAAGTGCAGCATTAAGCAAACAGAGGATACAGCAGGAGCTGGGATGAGGGGAAATGTTGGGAAAAGTGGCAGATGATGTGTGAAGAGGAATGATGGGGAGAGATTGTGTGAAGGAGGACAAGCAAGAACAGGAAAAAAGCTAAAAAAGTGTTGGATTTGTACCTAAAGTGGCTAGAAATGTGCACGGACAACTGATGGACCGTATGATGCACAAACCCCGGGGTTTGAAAACTCTCCCTCAGGCTGTAAAACGTAGTGCTGGGGATTCATGTGTTCAGGTTTTTCAGTAGGAGGCCCATTGAGAGAGCAACAAAATACAGCAAAAACCAAACCAAAGCTAAAATACAGAACTTTTTCTGAAAGACTCAAATCTTAATAGCATTTTATAGCATATATATATTTGCCTTTAAAGTCAATATAGTGTACTCAGAGAATAAGAGCAATATAGGTAGAGTTTTACATGTTCAGCAGATATCAGAAGAGACCCATCATTTTCATGATTTTCAAAATGGTAAATACATAAAATAAAAAATTAGTTCTTACTATACAGAAACATTTAATAATAATAACTTGAAATAGTTTGGATACTTGTATCTGCATAGCTCTCTAGTGGTCCATGGAGAGGATTTCAATCTGGTTTAGGCCTGGACTCTTTTTTTTTTTTTATTATTTTTTAGCTCTGTTGTAGATTTATTGCCGTGTTTGGGGTCTTTGTTCTAGACCCAGAGTCTCGGTACTTCAGCTGGGCACATGGTCTCACAGTTGAGTCCAGAACACGGGTTGTATGATTGAATATGTTTTTTTTTTATTATCATTTTTCTGTGCACATCAACTGCTTGGAAGATTTACAATCAGTCTTGAATCTTTTCCTCTGTTAACAATGTGTGTAAAATTGTTTTTAAACATTTTTACAAGCTTTTCCAAGTTGATTGGCAGAAGTAACTCCTATGTTTGTAGAAATGGTCATGACTGTTACTGACTGGTTAGTAGGAAGAGTCTTCTTTGGTTTTCCTGTGACTCTACAGACAGTGACCACTTTGGCTCAAGTCTCTGTCGTCATTTCAGGGCATCAGCTGTTATATTTGGTTTCAGTTTAATGAAAGCTGATAAATCTTCACTGACGTTGAGTCTGATTTTAGCCGATCAGATGTCAGGTGAACATTTTCCACTTTAAACCAACAAGGTTTTTAGTGCCGCATCCATCAGCTCCATCGGGACTATAAAAATCTCAGTAGTTGGTCATCCATGCTGACAGCGTTACAGTGGTACCATATTTTAACATGTTCTGCTCGGTGACAGGCAGTAATAAGACAGGCAGAGGTCCTGAAGAGAAAATGAGAGTCAGAGTGGGTGTGACAGAGAAGTGTAAGAGCAAGATGTGAGGAAAGAAGGGAAGAGAAAAGGAGTCACTGGTGCATTGCAGTGTTCATCATCACCACGCCCTGCACAACACGGGTTTGTTCACAACCGAGCAACTTTGAGCATGTGTCTTGGTAAGACTCGGGCTGCGTATATATGCTTCTGATTAAATGAATGCTGGCTAATTATCATTTAAGATAAACATCTGAGTTTAGACAACAAGGAGGTGAGCGTGTCAAATCCTTCTCAAGTGTGTAGCAATGCAAGCGTGTTGTTGGTAATTGCTGAAGTGTTTTTGTTGGATCTCTAGTCTGTCAAGCAGAGATGGAGAGACCTTTTCCCCAGGAGGGAGCGTCCTGTCAGGGGGAGGAGAGGTTGGCCATCTGGGCCCTATCAGGTGCCTGTGGAGCTTCTGCTGCACTGAGAATCAGTTTAGACTCCATCTATCGCCACCCTGCAGGAGTGTCCTTCAACAAAACCTTTACACCTCGTTGGATGTTTGGATTCACTTTTTTTATTAATTGTTTGTAACGAACCATAAACTCAACGACTCAAGGTGACGAGAGCTGATTTAAAACAAACAAAAAAGCAAATACAACTCTGAGGGTTTTTGTTACAAAGATCGGAAGGCATCAGGAGAAACAACCAAATAACTTAACATTAAAGTCTACATTATCTCTAAGTGAGAGCTACACAAGCTGCAGGGATTATAATTCAGAAAACAGGAGAAATGAGCAAACTGTTCTGCAGCAGATGGCCTGGTCCAAACATCGGGTCCTGCTCTCAGACTCCTGGAGTCGGTGTGGGACAACATGGAGGGAGAGGCCACAGTGAGATGAACTTAATCTGCAGAATTGTGGTTATTTTTTCAGAGATCTGGGGAACAAGTGACCTGCCAACGCCTTAATACACAAAAACAGACTCAATTTTATGCACCTTGAGTGAAAACCTGGAACTTCTCTTCAAACGTGTTTGAAGTTTTCAGTGTAAGCTGCTTCAAATCCAGAGGTTTAACATGGAATGATGTTGGATTTTGTTACCTGACTCTGTATGGAGCAGCTTTGACATGTTAAGAATTGCAGACCCATGGCTGGTTTTACACTCTGCAGTGTGCAGAAGTTTTAACTGCTGCTGTTTGTGTTTCTGAATGGTCATGCATGCAAAAAACATAGGCTTATCATTAACAATTCTTTATCTTGAATGTTTCAAGTTGTGGTCTCCATCTAGCTGTAGCATCGTAAAATCATCTCCATAAACTGGAATTAATGGGAATCCGGCACTACCTTGCATAAGACGGGATTTATTCACGTATTTACTTTCTTATTGCTTAACTTTCTGACATATGCAAAAGGAATGTAACCCCAAACAGTATAAAAGTATACTGGTCAGTTTATATACAGGTCTGCATAAACAAAATTAACTTGGTACATCAACTTACAGTGGAAAGTAAAATCATCTGCTCTGTAGATCTATCACAAACATTTACTTTTGTTTATTTTGATAAGGGATCACAGCTTGAAGACCTAAATTCAGTTCCTTGGAAAATTAAAACATTACATAAGATTAGTAACTAATTCAGGTTATTGAACAGTTTTTCATTGATCCCTTTGCATTAATTGCAGCAGCAAGAAGCCTGTCTGAACTGTTGGGTTCAATGCCTCTCCTCTTGGAGATGCTCCTGCTGGCCTGTCAGTCCCATTAAAGAATGCATTGGTGCTGCTGGCAGTATAGGATGTGCCAAGTCCTTCCAGAAAGATAGTAAAGCCTCTCCATAAAGCTTGTCAACAGAGGGAACTGTGAAGTGCTCTGACTTTAGACTTTACAAAACACAGTGGACTAAAACCATCTGATGACATGTAGACCCCTCAAATCACCAGCTGTGGAAGCGTCACAACGGACATTAAGCAACTTCTGTGCATCTGCACTCTTTATTCAGACTCTAGGATATGGGTTACCAAATGAATCATTAATTTGAAATGGTTCAACTGAATCCAGCTCTTTTTCCCCCTAGATGGATTGGTTTACCTCCAAGAACATGACAATTGTGCACAGATGTGCCCAGAACACAGGCTGCAGTCTAAACCTTCACACTCAAACAAGCTTTGCTTCAAAAGCAACTCACAAAGCTGCAGTTACACCTAATGCTCTTGCAAGTGTTTTAAATCATTTCCTTCTTCCACACAACTTTCTATTGATATGCAGGGGACAGCAAGTTAACTGCCAGCTTCTTTTGCAATGGGCCATAGCTTTCCCTCCATGGAGTGATCGTCCTGCCATGTATTGTTTATATAATATTATAAACAAAATATTGTTTATAAATATGGTAGAAACAGCACAGTTTCTACTATATTTACTAACCTTCTTATTTAGGTTTAGAGGTTCTGTGTGAAATAAACTTTGGTTAACTTGGGGCTGTGATGGTTAGGATAAGTGTTTGGTGTGGGGCATAAATCCAGTTACTAAAATGAATGGGCATCAATGTCTATGGGTAAAAATGTGATCATTTGTGTGTGTGTATGTTTGGAATCAATACAATATTTACGTGGAAATATCGCACAACACAACAATGGTTGTATACATTATACTCATGTTGCTATGCAACACAATATCTTTTTTTGCCTGCAGTTTTATTTGAAGACAGTTGATTCGTTGTTGCAGGTTTTTAAAGCTGACAGACTGTTTGTCTTTATTGTCAGGAGGGACCAGAGATATCGGTTCAGCTCTCACCAGGATGTGCATGAGGCATCGCAGCATCGAGGCCAAACTTCGTCAGTTTTCCATGTGAGTAGATATGAGTGTGTGATAAATGAGTACCATCTTCTTCATAGTCTTCCTAATAAAAACTTCTCTTTTTTAACTTTGCATAATGGTAACTCCTCTTACACTTAGTCTTTCTCCTGCTTTCCCTAAATAAATTTCTCCTGAAAATGTGTGATGGCTGGTCCCTGTGCGAGTCTGTTATGTCCCACAGTTCAGAATGAGAGTCAGTCAGGTTGAAATGGCCAAAACATTTGCATACCATGTGGGCCGTCCTTTAGCTTCTCTGCTGATCCTGAGGTTTTCACAAGATGAAATTATAGATTTTACATGGACAAAAGAAACCTGAAGCATTGTCCAAGTAACATTAAAAGCCAAAGAGAGTGAAGATATTTTATAAAATGATCACTTCTAGAACTGAAAAGGTTCTTTGTGAAACAGGTTAAATTTGACTCCAGCAGAGACGGTTTACCAGCAGCTGCAATTATTTCTTTAGCAGAACAATTTAAAATACTTGTTGTATAACTACATGTAAATTCTACATCTTCTGCCTCAGATGTAGATTTTCTGATCCTCCATTTAAATTTGCATTCAAATCTTTCATAAAACTCATCTTCCAATTGACCAACTCTAAACTTTTAATTCTTTTCCATGGAACAAATGTAAAATAAATCTTGTTCCGGAGTGTTTTGTTCTGGAACAGCTTTAACAGTGTGTTTGTGTTTCCAGGGTGTTTCTGGACTGCCTGATTAACCCTCTCCAGGAGCAGATGGAGGAGTGGAAGAGAGTGGCCAATACTCTGGACAAAGACCATGCCAAAGGTTTTTATAAGCTCTCTCTTGCTTGTATTCCTCTGAGTGAGTTTGTATGAGATACTAAGAATCAAGCTCTGAGTATGTTTTTTCCATTTTTTTCGTTGTGCAATTGTCACTTGACAGAGTATAAAAAAGCCCGTCAGGAGATCAAAAAGAGATCATCAGACACTTTGAAGCTGCAGAAGAAAGCAAAGAAAGGTTTGTATTCTTTTTTTTTCATGTTGGCTGTTTAAGCTTACAAGTAAAAGTTGTCATTTAGGCAGGGGTTAGTAGAAACAGGCATAATTTTCTCAAAAAGCTTAAATACAATATATGTAAAACATATATATGTAAAACAAGTTTCCTTATGCAACAAAACATTTCAGATACTTTTGTTTTTATTTTTTTTAGCATGATTAACATTTAACAGATTAGTCAGACTATCTACTTGGTTGGCCAGCCTGCATTCTGCTGCTTTACAGATGAGAAACTCATCGTTTCCAAGCTGTAGTTCTATTCAATCCAGTTTATCTATATAGTACCAATTACATGGGAGGGCATAGAGTACTGCGTTACTCTATACTCTATCCAGCTAGATGTAGCTCTACTTTCTCTGGTACTTTCTCTGAAATCTCATGAAAGGAAATTTAAAAAATAAGAACAAAAAAGTTTAGATTTTTGAAACCCTTTTTCATTTGCAGCCTTGGTATCCCTTGATAATGTGTGGCAATATTTTATTTAGTGAAATGTTGGTTAATAAAATGTTAAAGTCTGATATTAAGTAACAATGTGACATTGTTCTCTTCCCTCCCTGGTTTCTCCCACGTCCAACGTGATCGACTTTATACAGCTGATTTTTTCGGTAAGTTTGTAATCTTTCTTTTTTATCTTATTAAACTCTTCCAGGTTGTTCAGTTAAAAAAAAGAAAAGACTGACTATTTCTATTTATGATCCCTCTCATTTTTTCAGTTCTGTTTGTACATCTCAGTAGCTCAGCTCAGTTTTATAACCAGGGATTTATTTGGAACATATCCTGACTGTATTCTGCAAAGAGGAGGTGAAAGATTGTAAATGCATCAAGAGTCATAATGTTAGATGTTAAATAGCAAACACATCTCCAGTCCTCTGTTGATGCCTCGGTTTTATAAATCTCCCCCTGACCACATTTGTCAACGCGGGAGACAAAAACCAAAAAATGTTCTCATGCTGTTTAAATGTTTGTGACTCACGAAAGCCGAGGCCCTGAACACAACAAAGCCCAGTTTTATTCTAAACAAGATTCTTTACTGAAAAACATTTTTTATTGCTTCTTCAATAAAACTTACCATGACTTCCATAAGCGTGAGTGACACGAACACATTAAAGCATAGAAGGGCAGCAGATCCACACAGTAAACACTGCGAAAACATGACAGACATGCGGTTAAATGGTCTTACTGACTGACTTCAACAGCATCTTTTAGCAGCTGCTGCTGCTGCAGGTTGTACCTGAATTCATACTAAATACTTCAAAGCTTTTGTTTGTGCTCCATATTCAAAGAGTTTGACTATTTCTCCTCTTTTAAATCTTTTTCTCAACATTTGTCAAGCTGAGAAGTATCAGCTTATTGGTTTGAGTCACAAATACAGCAATATTTTAGTTTGTTGATTTTATTTGATTTTTTTTTCCATTAACTGATATGCTCAATTCTTTGATCTCATCTTATTGGATATTTATGCAACTTTTATTATGGCAAACATGACAATTAACTGTCTGCATTCTGAAATTGGTTAGTGAGAGTGAAGAACATGTTGTTTTGATTCTGTGGAGATGATTATTCTCTGAAGGGCCCAGAGGTAAATGTTGACATTTAGTTATTTCTGGCCAGCACCTAAATATCTAATCTCAGTCTTGCTGATTTATTCTGATACGTCCTAACTGTCCTCCTCGTCAGCCACTTGAAGACTTGGGATTAGTGAAATTTTGCCTGAGCAGATACTCAGTATCTTGAAAACATAATTTGATACCTCATAATTTGGAGGCTCTTTAAGGTCAACAGTTTCTGAAAATTCTTCAACTTCCCCAATAATCCATCAAACTAAGCCACGATATTGATGAGCTAAAGGATCTGGAAAAGATCAGTGCAATTACTACATGTAATTTCAGTCTGAATCATGGTTTGCATTATGACAGAAATCAAAAGCTTCTGATAAAAGACTTGTTTGAGCTGAGCCTTGTGAAGAAAATAAACAGGACCTTAGGTTGACCCCAGATGAACCTCAGATGTGGTCAAGCCGCTTCGATCGTCTGTCACTCCCAGGCTATTATTGGTGCCCGAGAGGAAACTCCCTTTGCTGTGGCTTTGGATGTTGAGAGTAGAGGGAGTTTCAAAGAAGAAAAATGGGAGGAGAAACAGCTGATAGAATTGGATGAATGTTATGTAAGAAACTGAACAAACAAATATCAAAGATTCTTTAAATTCTGTTCATTTTTATATACAGAATATGAATCTGTGTGCAGTTATGAAAAAGTATCTCCTGTGAATGCTTTGTTTGCCCAGCGTCTCTTTTATTGTTGAGTCATGAACTCTAAACTCTAATCCTATCTGGACCAAGTTAATGTTTAAGGGGTAGTTTTTCACAAAGGGTTGGGTTGGTATGAATATCTCATTACTTTTGCAAATAAAATCATAATTTATAATCTGCATGTTGTATTTACTCAAATTATCTTTGTCAAATTTAAAAATGAGTTTGATCCAAAACATGATGGTGTGACAAAAGCAGAAATAAAGGAAGCTGTAAGGAGACCAAAAGCTTTTTCTCGGTAGGCCAACACCCTGCGATGTGCCCCTTAAAGAGACATCCTCAAACCCACCTCCATAAACACCACACTAAACCCAATATAAGCTGAAATTTGAGCAACTGCTATCTCAAGTGGATTAACTGGGCTTTTGTCTTGGCTGGATTGTCATGAACAAAAAAGGAAGAGTGGATAGAGGAGAAAATGTAAGAAAGAGAGGTGAAATGAAGAAAACTATAAAAACCATGGAAAAAAAACAACAACATTCCCATTCCCTTTTTCCTCACAGAAAAAGTGAGGCTTTTTCTGTTTATCACTGAAGCATCTGCTTGGAAAAGTTTAGTTGGAAGGAGACAGACTTTGCTCCCATCAGTCAGCCTCGCCACAGAAACTGGCTTTGGACCTCGCTGGAGGAATGAAGAACTTTAATTACATGTTTATGTCTGCCATCAAACACAGAAGGCTGGATTTCTAAGTGAGAATCTTAAAGGAGAAAAACGTAAAGCCTTTCTGATGCAAGAAACAAACAAAAGCTGCAGTGAGTAATAAAATTAGTGGGATAAATGGGATGTGTTGGCAACTCTAGGCAACCTGAGCCCTAGGACATTGTGACAAGCATTTCACACTTTGTCATCTTTTATTGTGAACAAACCCTTGATAGGCTGAAAGCAGTAGAGCCATTCTTCATTGGGTCAGATGGTTATTTTTTAAAGGATAGTTGACTACATAAATTACATTCCTGCTGCCTTAAACCTTCTGAGTAATTCAGATAATTACTTGACCAATTGGGGACACTCAAAGCCCTGAACTTTCCAGTGAGAAAACTGTATTTGAACAAAAATGAAAATGTATAACTTGATTTAAATGTTATGCAATAGTGACTGGTATTACTACAAAAATAATCAAAGATTGAATTGGGGTAGGGTTAGTTGATTAGTTAATTCATTAGTTTTATTCTAACAATTCTATACTGTTTAAAAGATGATGGACTTCTTTACTTTGCACACTGTTACTGTCCATCTATTTCCAAACACCTGAGTTTGTCTTCCTTGTAAGTGAAAATATGCATAAAGCCTTTTTTTCAGCCAGTTGACCATCAGTGTGCAGCAAAAGGCGGAGACGGGGCAATGTAAAAATACTTTATGCTTTTTGCATAAAAGACTTTGGTCACTTTGGCGCCGTCTCTGGAATCTCAAAAGAAGCTGAAGGAACAATACAACTGAAACATCTTAAGCTTTTTAGAACTAGATATATTCTGATACTGGTAGCCACTCCCATGCCTAAACATAAAGACATAAGAAACTAATGAAACATTAGTTTCATCAAAGACTAATGAAACATTCATACCAAAGCTACTTTCTTTGTAAAATGACGCTCATTCAGAATAAATCCCATTTATGACTACGTCTTCAAACTAGTTTTTCAATTTTTTTTTTTTTAATTGCCGGGACACAATCAAACAAACGGAAATCTTTTAATGCAAGCCTGTGGTTTGAAAGTAAACATGATGAGAATAAACTGACTGCAGTGTTGAGCAGGATCTGAAATATGCTGCTATCAGAGGGGATTGTGAGGACAACATAACTGACAGACTCTCTAAAATTAATAATCTTCAGCTTCCATGATGGCACATATATCCTGTTACAGTAGCTGGTAGAGTGAAGTCTGAGCATGCAGACGAATCTGATCTGGTCTTCTGTAGAACGTTACACTCTGTCCCCTTACAAATGAATCTGGTTTGGCTGCATTCTTCACATAGAAACATATCAAGCCAGATGTTTTCCAAAAGCAGTAGAGCGATTCCATGTGTTTCCATTTCTTCATCAAAACTGCAGAGATTATTAGCAGTCCTCTAATAATGTCTTTTAATTGGACTCCAGCAGTTGTTTGTTTCCCAGCTCATCTGATTGGCTGGTTGAATCTGTGATGTGGTTTGCTGGTTAGTGGGAGTCTCTTATTGTTGTGAAGCCCTTGGAGTGCTTGCAGTGTGAGAACAGAGGTCTGTGCAGAAGTTCTGAACGGTGAAACTGGATCCCACAGCTGGATGATAAACGGGATGTGGTTTGCCCAAAGCTGTCCGCCTCCTCTTTATTTCCTCTTTGTTTCTCATATCCATTAAATCCTCATTTTAATTATGATGACATCAGCATGATCAAACGTCCCCATGTACCACACAGAGTTTGATTCAAAATCCAGATCTCTGACTGTCATCTCAGCTTCTTATTTTTATTTTTATTGATTTTTTTTTGAGTAGTCTGACCCCTTTTTTTTATGAATGTAAGGCAAAGACATTCATATTTCAAAACTATCTTTAAATATATGATTTTTTTAAAAATTGCATTGTGTAAGTTTAGCTCTTGGATTTCAATGTTTCTAACTAAACAAAGTAAATATTTACAGGGAAATTAAGCAGATGCTCACTGGGTTTTATTTAGGGATATCAAAGGAGAAGGGGTAAATCTTATGCATGCGAGAATTGTATTATTTTTATTTAATAAAAGAAAGAAAATAATCCTTCACAATTAAATACCAATTTGTGTTGGTGTAGGATATAAATTTCTATTAAAATTCTGATTAAAACTTGACCAAATGTAATAAAAAGCCGCAGGGTAATGAATATGCAAAGCACAGCAGTCGACAGCCTGTTTGAGCACGTTTTAGCCTTTCCTCTGCGGCATGAGGCTTTATAGCTGCGTCTACCTGGACCTGTGTGTTTAGGTCGCGGAGACCTTCAGCCCCAGCTGGACAGCGCCATGCAGGACGTCAGCGATAAGTACCTGCTGCTGGAGGAGACGGAGAAGCAGGCGGTGCGGAGGGCGTTGGTGGAGGAACGAAGCCGTTTCTGCATTTTTGTCTCCATGCTGCGGCCAGTCGTGGTCAGTGATGTGTGCAAAAATGTTAATGCTTTCAAAAAAAATGGTTTGATGCGACATTTTTTTGACGAAAAATTTGTTTTTCCTTCTCAGTCATAGTAATGTATGTTTTTAAGGATGCTAAAATCATCAGATTCTACCTAATAATCCTACTGAGTGCTCATTTTTTAAATTACTGACTTTATTCTGCAGTTATTTAGTTGTGCAGACTTGCAGCGCTCTGATCTGATGTGTTTGCATGTCAGGATGAGGAGATGTCCATGCTGGGGGAGATCACCCACCTCCAGACTCTCACAGATGATTTGAAGATCCTGACCATGGACCCACACAAACTGCCAGCCTCCAGTGAGCAGGTACTAGTGTTTGATGAATCTGAGTCTGCTTAGCTGTGCATGTTAATACACTGTCAGTTATTTCTTAAACTTCCTGTATGAACAAAGATTAACTGTCAGAGACAAAAATCTGCTGTAAATCAAAGATTTTGCTTACATATTTCTGTTGCTTTTCTTTCTCTTCATGAAGCTCCAAGCTTTTAGTTTTTCCTCTAATGCAGTTTTAATCTAATTAATATTTGCTCTACAGAAGCAAGCATTCTACTTTTATCTTTTAACTAAGCAACTAGGTTAAAAATAATCTACAAAACTGATCAGTGATTAAGAAAATATCACTGATCAGTGATATTTTGATTTTTTTTTTTTTTTTCTTTTGTCAGTCCAACTTTCCAAACGTTTTTATTTTATGCGAGACGTTGCAGCTTAATGGAGTTCTGGACGGAGATCTGCTTCATGTACAGATCCAACTGGAACGCCACATTTTGGCTCTGGATAATTGTTCATTGACTGAAAAGTGGGGATATGTGTGTCCTTTAAGGAGCCAAACCCTGTTTGACAGAGCTGGACGCCAACGAGCAGATGGTCAGCCTCCACTTACTCTGACACAGTTTCTGCCAGCAGTGGATAAATCAGTTCAAATGATCAAATCTATGTGAAAAGCGTATTTTTTAATAATAATTTCTGTCTCTTATAACTACTAAACTTTGCAAAGAAAAATTTAGATTCCAGTAGAAATAATTAAACATCTATTTCTGCATAAGTGAAAAAACGTTATTCCAGAGATGCAAATTAATCAGATGAATCCTTAATGTTTCGTTACATTAGAAACCAGCAGTAAACCTTAACATATCATGCTGTATAATTACACTTTAAGCAAGGGATTTTTTTTAGCTATATAGAAAATATAACACATGATTCCTATTTTGCTTGTAGTTGACAGCAATTTAACTCATGTCTTTATTTCCTTCTTTTTTCCCCCTTCTTTTTTCTTATCATCTTTCTGTCATTATTTCTCCATTTGTTTCTTTATCCCTTCTATCAATATCCTTTCCTTTGTTTCAATACCTGCCGAAACCCTTAATATTTAAACATTTTAAATTGGTGCAATACACTGGAGAGTTTAATATGGAAAAATCTGGAACACATGAAACATGTTAGAACCTTGAATTTATGTTGTTTTCTTTCTGCCGTCTACAGGTCAATGCAAATTTTGTTTATTGTCTTTTTTTAAAGTTTTATACATAATGCTAATGAACTTGTATATTAAGCGTATTTTCTCTCATGCCATCTCCTTCTCCACAAAGAAGCATCAAAACCAGAAACTTTCCTTAATCCTCTGTTTTTTTAAAGACTGTTTTCTTTTCCCTGGTTCTGCAGGTAATTGTAGACCTGAAGGGCTCTGAATGCACCTGGTCTTACCAAACTCCACCCTCCTCTCCAAGCACCACCGTATCCAGGAAGTCCAGCATGTGCAGGTGTGTTTGACAGCAGAAAGCTGCACTTAACATTGTTTTGAAACCAGAAAACCAGGAAGGTTCAATAAGAACCACAAACTGAATCCTTTGTTTCTTGTCAACTGCACTTTTTACAGCTTCAGAAAACCATTTGGACTAATTTGGGAACATTTTCAAGTTTTAGGGGTTTTTTTTTCACCCAATTATGGATTTTATGTCTCATTTTATTATCTTTTGTCATTTAATTGTTAATTTAGGAAAGTGCTTTTTCTCTGCTTTCGTTTATTTTGCATTTCCTCATAGGATATATTTTTAAATGCATTTAGATATCTTTTTTTATCTGCTGTATATTTTCTCCACTGTTTATGACAATTTTATGCTTCACATTTTTAATGTCTGATCTCTGAGTATTTAAAAAAATAAATTACAGCCCTTCTGGGAGTCTTTGTTGGATTTTTCTATGGGTTAAGACTTGGGGCTTTAAGTGTTTTGGATCGCTTAGCCTGTTTGGTTCAGCCAGCAGACAAATACCAAACTGTTCATTATCTGAGCAACCAAACTTGGTGAACTAAGAATCAATTCCCTACTGCCACCTTGTGGTTGTCATGTTGACTTTTTTCTTATTTTTGCCTTTTCTTTTTCCTGACAAGCCCAATTTTCTTAGTTTTTCTGTAGGTTTTGTGAACATTTTATAAGATCTGCTCTTGTCCTTATGCTTCTGAGGATAAACTTGTCCTCTGGTCTCAGTGCAAACGTATCTTTATGGTTTTGGTGTCAATCCAGATATAATAATCTTAGAAAACCGATTGCGTCTGGCTTGACTCACTGTGAAAAAGTGATGATCCAAACTTGGATGCAACATGTTGCTGATTTTAAGTTCTTAAACTTTAAGAATCTCTAAATGACTCATAAATTGAATCATAAATTGTTCCATCTATATCCACATATAACCCGCATCAGGGTTTTTCTCTTATGTTCCAGTACATTATTGCCTTTTTGATTTTAATTCTTTGCAAATTTAGCATTATCATAGTAGGAATTTGAATGAATAAAGGCAATATATCGTTTTCACAAGAATCCCAAGCAAACAAGAGTTTTCCCCAACACACTTTCCCTTTTGATGAAGTTGAGCCATCATTCCTTCTCCTTCATCACACAGCAGCCTGAACAGCGTGAACAGCAGCGACTCTCGCTCCAGCGGCTCACACTGCCACTCCCCCACCTCCCATTTTCGCTACCGCGCCTCCTCCTCCTCCTCTTCCTCGGTGCTGCCCCAGCAGACGCCGGCCCGTCTCTCTTCGGTCTCCTCCCATGACTCTGGCTTCATTTCCCAGGACGCCTACCAGTCCAAATCCCCTTCACCGATGCCTCCAGACAACTTGCAGGTAACGGTCGCTGGTTTGTTCCTAACACACCTGAACACCTCTGTCTGGAGAATTTCTAAGCATGTCTTAATTAAAGATGTGCTACTCCAATCAGTTTAATCTCAACCTACAAGTCTTAATTTGACCTCAGTCTGACTTGTTTTCATATTTTTTGTGAACTGAGGTAATACAAAAGTGTTTTGCTGCAGGAAGATGCTGCCGTTTTGCGTACCGGGTTTCATACAGCAAAGACTTTTGCATTTCCAGTGACATGTACAAGCAGGCAATTAAAATCTAAATGTTTCAGCTTTGTGTTATTGTTTGTAAATTCATGGCTTCACGTCTCTGCTCACCTCATGACATCTTGGTTTGGTTAAATATGACAAACAGCATTTTAATGTTTAGTGGGGAAAAAAAGCTAAACATCTCTGATTCATGGTTGACCTTCATCATCTTCTTTTGTATAAAATTTCTGTGGCTTTTCTACAAGCCTGTGTTGACTCCTCGACTCCATCATTGGATTTCATTAAGATTTGCTGCTTTTTTTTTGTTTTGCTTTGTTGTTGGTTGTTTCTGCGTCTCTTGTCTTTATCTTGCAGACTGTGGGTTTTGTTTTTTGTTGTGCTTTGCTGTCCTGCAGTTGTGTGTCTCTGCTTTGTCCACTCAGTCTGTGAATGAGGAGTCCTCCTCTTCCTCTTCCTCCCCCTCACATCCTGAGCCCAGCTCCGGGCAACAACAGGTGAACGAATACATGTGGAAACACATGCTGGTAATACGGTTATGCCGATTCTGTTATCAATGAGCACCGACTTAGAGAACAAAAACAACAAAAAAACTACCCTACTGAGGTTGACCCAAACTCGGAATCCTTTCACAAAAAAGAATTTTCCCCATCTTCACCACGTTTTCATACCAAATCACCATCATTAATTGTGCACTTGTGTTTCTGCCTCTCCTTCACCCGCTCACCTTCAGTTGCCAAACGGCTTTGACCATCACGCTGCCCTCTGTCTTCACGGAGTGGTCCTGCAGGGCCTGGACACCCACCTCCACCCTTCATACTTCACCTATTCCTCTTCCTCCACCACCACCTCCCCCATCTCCTCGCCCTCCTATCAGTGTGTTTCACCTACCTGGACTTGGTCTCGCTCGGGTTTCAGCCAAACGGGAGAGCTCTCGCCTCCCGGCCCGTCAGGGATTGGAGTGATCCCATCATCCAGAGTCCCGTCCTGGAAGGTTTGATCCGCATTCCTCCATGATTTCCGCCCGTTTTCCCTTCAGTTTTTCCTTATTTCATCTCTGCTCCTGTCTTTCATAGTGGAGGCATCCAAGATGCACAAATTGGAAACAGAAATCAGATTATTTCTGCTGCTGATTAGATAGTTTAATGCTGCCAAGCAAAGCTTCACACTCAAAACTTCGTCTTTAAAGTCTTTAATCAATGAAAAACCAAAAGAATATTAAATCTGCAGAATGTAACTTTTACAAAAATGTGTTTCTTTCTACATCTATCAAAACTGTCAACATGTTGTGGCAGTTTGGTATGAGACTCATCCTCCTTCCAGTGCTGCTGTTGTCATCTCCAAGTCAAAAGCTAGTCAAAAGCAACTAAGCTGTCTTAGCGCTGTCAATCTAGCTCATGTATGCGCTCCTTAATGTGCTAATGGCAGAAAAACAACTTACCATTACAGGAAAACTGTTTACCTGACATTGGTGGCTATGCTAACTAGCCTTAGAATTCATGACAAGCTATGTTGTGGTGACCCAGCTGTAGCATACCAGTGAGCAGTGCATACTCAAGGGTGATTGACAGCTTTAAGACCCATTAGTGTTGATGGGTTGTTTCTGACTGTTAGGTGTATTTCTGCAGTTAGCACTGGGAGAAAGTAGAGGAGCTATACTATAAGACAGTATGATCTGTCTTATACTGTCTTGGCATAATGATAATTTTAACAAAAATATATTTTTCATAAAAGTTACATGGTGCAGCTTTAACAGCACCCATTAACACAGATTTAATTCCCAAATCTTTGCTACAAATGGAATTATAATAAGTTGTTGAACTTTTCTCCTTGTGCAGGACTGGGCCAAACCAGGTCCGTACGACCAGCCGATGGTTAACACTCTGAGGCGGAGTAAAGACAGGAGAGATACTACAGATCCCAGCAGCCACCAGGGCTCTGATGTCACCACTCCAGTTGAGGACCAACAGGGGATTAAAGGAAACCACACTGTGATGTCTTCAAAAGTCTGTTTGAGGAGGAAAAAAAACATTCAGAGACATAATTTAAAAGCTAAAGATACAAATCTTGACGATGATCTCTTGCCTCCCCTTCAGGGAGAGAAGGAGGCCCACGAGGAGCTGGCCAGAGCGCTGGCCAGAGGCCTCCAGCTGGACATCCACGGGTCCAGCAGGGACTCACTGCAGGGCTCCAGTGGCTACAGCAGCCAGACCAACACACCCTGCTGCTCAGAGGACACCATCCCCTCACAAGGTGCATGCACACACCTTACTACTACTACTACTACTACTACTACTACTACTACTACTACTACTATACTGCTACTGACACAATGCTATAGTAACATATGGAATAATTTTACCCTTGTAAAATTCCATAAAACAGGAGTTTGTTTTTCAAACAGTCAGCAGCTTATTTTTAGTCATTACCGTAATTTTTTAAATATTGATGAAAAAGTACTAATTTCACTGGCAAATTATTTCACTCATAAAAATGTCATCAGTTAAATAATGTACTGGTGGAGCAAGTACCGTTTCATCGATGTAATTATTAACTTGAAACAAGTTCCTATATGTTAAGTTACTTGTACGTTAGTTGTCTTATTTCAAATGTACCAAGATATACATGCTAGAACCTACACATATACATGGTTAGATTTTGTTTTTACAGTATTATAGATAAGATTTTGAGTAAGAAAAGCTTTAGATAGCATTTATCCTGGTTAAACCTACCCTGACAGTTTCTTTGCTCTCCACAGTGTCAGACTGTGACTACTACTCTGTCGGTGCTGATCAGGAAGGCGAGCATCAGTCAGACTTCGATAAGTCCTCAACCATCCCGAGGAACAGTGACATCAGCCAGTCCTACCGTCGCATGTTTCAGTCCAAGCGCCCTGCTTCCACTGCCGGTCTGCCTTCTAATCACTCAGCCATCATTACCCCTGGGGTGGCTACAATTCGACGGACTCCATCATCCAAACCCAACTTACGTCGACCCTCTGGGGGCCTGAATTTGGGTCCAATCCCTATCAAGCCCCCCATGATCCCAGTGAAAACCCCTACTGTGCCTGAACATCCTGGTTTCCCAAGCAGAGCAGAAGATGGTAATACACCACGGACCCCGTTAAGCCCCCCAACCACCCCTTTGTCACCTAGCAGCAACGGGCCGCTGTCACCAAAGTCCGTCGCCTGGGGAACCCAGCAGCCGGACGAAGGATCGGATCCTCCTACCCCACCGCCTCAGCCGGGCAGTCGGCTGACAGAACGGGAACGCCGGCCTCTCCCTGAACTCCTGGAGGAGACGGAGTACTGCGAGATGGAGGACTTTCTGGTCACTATCCGGCGAGGCGTTAAACTCAAGAAGACAATGTCCAATGACCGATCGGCCCCCATTATTCACTGAAACCACCAGGGTCAACTGGACTACACATTCTGTCACTTTCACAATATTGTCTTGAAAGGACAGAAAATGGCTGTAGTGAGCAAGAGTTGCAACCTGAAACTGTGCCAAAATAGTTGGAAGTTGCCCTGAGACTGATTGAGGATCAGCTTGAGTGTAAGGAAATAATTGAAACAAGAAACTTTGACCACTGGCACCTTGGACGAGTCTGCTTTGCTGTACATGGTTTCACAAAGAGGACGATCAGTTAAAAAAAACAAAGGAAACTTGGTTTTATTTCATTTTACAAACAAGCATACACACCGAGAACTCCAATATTAAATTAGGAAACGTTGGGTCAGAATCAAGCAGGAGGCGTAGAAGGACCATTTTCGGAGTCTTGGTTGCATTTGACCAGTGAAATATCCTGTAGGTGGTCACTGATCTGAGATTTTTGCCTCAGGACAACTTCAAGATGTAAAAGAAGGGAAAAGATTTACTTTTGGATTTTGAGAAAGTTGGATAATGTCTTTCTGGTAGAGGAAAAGGCTTAAATGAAGGTTAAATAGTAAGATTCGGAGCAACTGAGCAATTTCAAAAGATTGACGGATTCTGTGTATGTAAATATTCAAATTCTTTTGTTCTGTGCTCATTTCACATCCTCATAGACACCGTTTTTCAACTTAATGTGCCAAAACACCCCAAAATAATTTCCATGTACCTGAAATGATCCCAGTTTTGTGTAACGGGTTTTCTGTTTCGTTTATGTAGGGTAGCACATAGAGCGTAATCCTTCACTACAAATGGTTTAATGCCACAGTTAAACAGTAGACTGCCCTGCATGATGTTACAGTTTAAGGCATTTTTAGATTTTAAAGTGAAATAAATCCCAGCATTGATTGCAGTTCAGTAGGCTAAATCTGCTTTACTGTGCAAAACAATCCATCCCTGTAAACTTAAAAATCTTTAGGTAGTGTTAAATATTTATTTTTTGTAATCTAGGTTTGAATTTTGTTTTAAAGATTTGTTTTCTGTAAAGCACTTTGAATAATTCAGACAAATTAAAAAACTGCAACAGTTAGTGATGAATTACTGCAAACTGTAACCTATATGTGCCAACGTTACTGTATGTGTTAGCATACATAGCACTATTAGAGGCTGTTACTTACTGCCTTTCTCTGGTAATTGGAGTAAATCGTATTGGTCTGTTGTGGTGAAGCCTTTGTGCTGATGTTAGCTGGCACTGGTGTAAGCAGTAGTGGAAAATATTTTAGTAAAAGTATTATTTAGTCAGACTTTAAAGTTGAGTAGCGTGCTACAGTAAACAGAGTATTAATGCAAATCTTAGAAATATGTGAGGATTTGAAAATAGAGATTTTCTGGGGACAATCATCAAAAATTTAAATTGCATAAAAATGTTACTTGGTGAAAACGTGCCGGACGCCTTTCAAAGAAAGCTATGGTAGATTGGAAAATCAAACAAATTATGGTTTTTTTTTACAATCATTTAGTGGATGGACAAGAAATTGTAATTTACAAAATGACCATTGTCCTAATTATCGGAAACACTAAAAATTCTTTTGAAAATGGATATTATGGAGGGTTCTATTTAAATTTATACATTTTTATGTTGATCAATGTTTTTAGGGAATTTTAATTATTAATCCAAGACTTCCTGGTTCTGTTGGGTATAAACATGACATAACAGAGGCCCATTCCCCAGCCAGAGGAAATGCCATTTAGGTAAGGCAGATGTATGTTGACATGCAGTCAGAAAGAAAGTCTCACAAAAATAGATACTTGCCTAACTTTACCCATACCTACAGTCAGAGCAATAAAGAAAATGTTGAAAATAACTAGAACTGTGACAAATCTAACTTGCCAACAGACACGGTGAGGAGGGTAAGAATGAAAAGTTAGAGAAATGTATGAAAAGTGTCACGTTTGGTCGTCCAGTGTTTGGTGTCGACTGAGCGACATGGCACAAGTCTGTGCGTTGCAGTGTGCTATAGTTCTCCATTGTCTGGTCTCACTTTAGCTGGTTAATGTCTGGTTTGGACCTGCCAAGTTGTGGGTCTCCATTGGTGGTGTGTTACTCATTATGTGGGCATGAACATGGACAGGAACATGAGAAAAAGAGCTGTGGACTATGCTCTGATAAAAGCATAGTCCACACATGTACCCTCGGGTGGCCAGTTTCGCTAAAATCTCTTGATACATTTGTTGATTGCGGGTTATTCGGTCCACTTGACTCCATTTGCTCTCTTCCACCACAATTGATAAAACAGAAGTTTGGACCTCATGGAATTATGGTTTCCCATGTTAATTGAAAATGGTGGTTGAGATATTATTCCACGAGTTTACAAAGTCCAGCCTTCAATTGTCCATTGATATAAATTAATCAAGTTCCTTGAATATCAGGTGACCAAGTGCAGTTTGCTATAAATCAAATAGCATGTACACATTATCTGGCTATGTCTGGCTTTTACCGCCACTGAAGTGGTTCCAGAAGACGGGAAAGAACCGTGGAGGATCTGCAGATGGAGATGAAATTGGCTGAGTAGGACTGGGAAAGAACCAGTTGAAGTCACGCCCGTGGAGAAGAGGCATATTTTATGGTCCAGCGTATTCAGGAGATGGTTTCCAGTGTCACCAGGCAGGTGCTTAATGTGGGGTCATACTAGTGAGACGACAAATGTGACACATTTGTATGCCTCATGCTTGTCCTAGTCAATGAACTGTGTCATCAAAAGTGCCTCTGCCCTAACCGTACTGTACCTTTGAATGGTACAGTACGGGTCAGTTGCATGGGTCACTGTTACAAAGGACACAGACAAAACAGCATCTCCATACCATCAAATATCGGTGACTTCCTTGCATGTTTTTACCAGAGGTTTCATGCATTGGGGGGGAACTGCGGAGGATTTATTGGGTTTCTAATTCCCTCAACTCTTAAATTTCCACCATTGAGACACAACGGTTAAATTGTCCTGACTTAAAATCTCATTTTGAAAGTAAAGCTTCAGTCTCACCCAATTTTTCCTTCCAACTGAAAGTCTATCTGCTAGATGTTTAATAATCAAAAAAGGTTTATATGTTGGCATTGGTGAGTAAACACAAAAACCTCCTTGTGCTGCCAGAAACTGCTATGATGTGGCATCTTCACACATTTAAATTATTTATTCTTTTAAATATATATACTGTATATGCATTTACATTTCTAAATTACCAGCTGTACTTTTACAGTATATGAAACCTATAAAGATAGTTGATATGCATGATAATTCATGCCTTCTTTGGTTCATAATTTTCCACTAGAACTCCTCCCCTTAGTTAGCATCACTCTTAACAGACCCCATCTACTCTTCCACCCTGTAATGTTCCACATGAATCATAAATGTGTCATATTTCTTGTGACTGCCGTGTGTGAGAACTCAAGCCTGTCCTGTTTCCCACTCCAGGTTTACAAAAACAGTTGTGTAGCTGATGCGATGCCAAGCATATGAAGCTGAATGTTTGAGCCTGTGACCAACCAACAGTGGGTGATTTTCCTACTGAGGATTAGACGAGCATTAGGAGTTACATCCAGTTGTAAGCGTTAAAATATTCTGCTTGATTATCTGCACCGTTCCTCAGTGTGTTCAGTCAGAAATGTTATTTAAAGTTTAACTCGAGTTGGATCTACAACCATTTTTGTCCTGTGCTCGGCGTGTTTACATGCCATTTCTGTCGGTGTCTCCTTAAAACCCTTTAACGTTTGGCCTTTGACACAAGCTGCCAAATTTTTTTACAGTGTTTGCTGGATAATCTTTGAATTTAGGTTTTGTATGCTTTTCTTACTTCAGGTGCTCCTGTGTGAAGCTTTGCAATCACTCCATTGATAAATTGCTCCAGCTATTTATTTTCAACTGATTAGATTTTTTGGGAAACTGTAAAGTTATTGTTTACCCCAGTAAAACTTTTATTTTAGATTTATTACAGGCTTATTGTGGGCTACATGCTGTACATTCTGGCATTTGCACATTTAAATAAATGTTCTAATTGTGCAAAATTAGAACATTTCAGTTGGTCTGACTAAAACCTTTGAACAGTAAGAGAAGCATGATGTCTTTGGAACATTGATTTTGGTGTTTGGAGGTGGGTCATGTCTGGGAAGATGGATGCTAAGAAAATATTTGATAAGTGTTAGAATTCTTGTTTGATATTTTGTTTTGTTCTTTTTGGTTTACTTTTTATTTTTCTACTATAATTTTAAGATTTAAGCACTTAGTGATGGCAGTAAAAATTGAGATCAAGAACAGATTCCTAACAAAACAGATGTTACCACTAAATCGATAAAATAAATATTCTGTTAAGACTTTCCAACACAAGTTTAAAAAAATATGGGATATAACTACTAAGCTCCTAGCCTAATTGTCAAACCCACCTCCAAATAAGTTAAACTAAAATTACTTCAAATTTGTCCACAATCATATCCTAATGCTAATAATGTTGTATGAGACATGCTTTTTTTTCTCCCTTTCGCAAGTTTTTGAATTTTTGATTTTCTTATTCCAGTTATTTCATTCAGTTGTCACACGAATGTAAATTTTTCTACCGTTAACTCAGATGAATAAATTCCCCACGGGCTTTTAACACAATAAAGAGTAAAGCTGGATGTGTTGCCATGTGTGTTTCTCCTTTCAATTGAGCCAATTCAAGAGACGGATTTAAGAGGGTGAGTAAACATTCTCATATTTATTATATTACTTTGTTACACACAATTCTGCAAAAACACTGTATGTGTAGAGAGTACAGCTTCTATAGTACAAACATGTTTAAGTGTGTGGCAGCTGCTGTTCCAGACTCGCCACAAGATGGCAGCACAACATTGCATTCCTTTAACAAAAGAATATTCATAATTTTTTTTTTATTTAAATCAAGCAAATATTGTATTTATAGTCTTAAAACAAACAAGCATAATGTAAACTTGATGCAAAAGGAAACAAATAAGGTTACTCATGCTGACAAACGGCACACCACTTGTTTTAGTCTCAACTTCTAACGATTTAATACATAACCTGAACAAACGATAAATTGTTCATTATCCTTCATAACAAATCTTCCTCTGAACAAGGCAGGCAGGAAACAAAGTAATATCAGTCCTTTATTAACTCCTACAGCTGCTTTCATGCTCAGTAAATTCAGATCAGAGTTTCTTGTTGCTGTTAAGTCTTTACTTTAGTCACACAATTTGTGCTCATCACTCCAATAATGCATAATATGTTCAATAAAGTAAATAAAATTACTAATAAAATATTTCAGTTTTGGTAAGATTCTACTTTTGTTAAGGTAAAATATAGATTAAATGTTAGCTGAGAATAACAGATAAAGACTGAGGAATGTGTGATGAATTTAAGATTCCTCTCCGCTCCTCACATAGCAGTCGAGCAGATTTTTAAATGTCCCTGTGAACTAGATATGCTCTGAATCCTAAGGCTCATATCATTGATTTTCTAATTACAACACAAAGTTTTAATCAGTTCCGATTCTCTCCGGGTCAGAACAGAATCGATCATTGTAAATCTGTAACAATAACTTAAGCTGGAGCTATTGTTCTTTGTTACATGCCTGCATGACCAGAAAAAATAAAAGACATCTCCATAAACTAAGGAGTTCACACAAACTATTCCACAATCAACTACATTAGTTTAATTATTTTCTCCACTTAAGTCTCCTACATGTGACTTTTCTTTCAGGTGCATTTCAATATATAAGAACATCAAAAAGGTTTATGAGCTATTAAAGCTATGATAGGTTTGGCTCTCACCTGATGAAACCTCCAAATTTGTTTCTCAGACAAATTCAGTTTTTTTTTTAAATGAACTTTTAAAACAAATGTTACATTCTTGACACAATCACAGGGAAGATTGAGTTGACAGATGACACCTGTCCAACAGAGTATTCAATTTTTTTCCCCACAAGGGCGATAGGTCACAAGAGGTCATTGCTAAAGAAGCTGGCCATTCAAAATATCTCAATGTGAAATTTGATGGAAGGAAAAACAGACACCAAATCCATCAACAAAAATCACATCAAAAAGCCACCATTAAAGAAACCTTGGCTTCCTTAACACCTCAGTAGTTCCTCAATGATTTTCTTTAATCCAACAAGTTATATTATTGCAGTAATTTGTGCAAAATGGTCTTTGACCAAGTATTAAGATGACATACAATTCAGCATATAGGTATGTTTCTCAACAGGCTGGGATTACTGCACTAAAAATCCTTATCCTTAATCATATTGTCCTTATGCAATGCTGAAACTTAACTTTGGGGTTTCATTAACTCTAAAATAAAATCATAAAAAATAAGAACTGATGGAATTACTGAAATAAATTGACTCTTCAATGATATTCTAATTAACTGAAATACACCTGCATATGTAGTTTGAAATCCAGGCACTATTCCTAATACATTAAACATATGAAATGCCTGGACATAAAAAATCAAAGAGAATGAAAAACATCTTTGCAGTTTTGACTATTAGCACCTTGAAGTTCTGCTGATGTGTTTTTGCACAAGGCATCAAGAAAACAGACAGAAACAAAAGGAGTGATGCAAAAATGTCTGCGCTGTTTTCTTTTTTTCATTGCATAAATGTTTTTGGAAATAAAAATCTCAACCATCTGGAGCTTCCTCTGTGATACACAGATGGTGGGACTCGAGTTGAGCGCATGTAGGAGAGACAGGAGCTGAACACAAAAGAAAACGCTGATACAGACAACCTTAAAAACAAGAAGAAAAAAAATCAGTTTCTAATTAGTGTGTCCTACCACTCTGTTTCCTGATATCAAGCCAGAGAAAACATCCAAGGATCCTTTCTTTTCAAACTGAGAAGGAAAACATACCTGACATAAATAAGAACACGCAGCTACATCAGCTCTTCATGCAGAACAACATTACTCCTCGAGGTAGCAGACATTATATCTGTTTCATCTTTTTTTATTTTGTCCAAGGTTCAAGTTGCACAAGACTTTTCATATTCATCTGGAGTGACTATTAGTTTGCCACTGACGTAATGATTATTATCTTTACAAATAAATAGTGTTTGAGATGATGTTTTACAAAAGTATAAAGTGTCTATTCATGACAAAAATAAATTTTGTAAATGTGCTTTTATATTTAGCTGTTTGGAGTGGAAAAGGGGTCATAACAGTTGAGCTGGGCAATAAAATGACAAATATGAAAATGCGTTAATCTTCTGCTTTCAGTCGGTACCTACTGACAATGAGAACTGACCGGTTTCAGTCCAGAGGCCATCTAGCTGTGGATCCTCCCTTTGTGGGGAATAATTGGAAAGAGGAAGACTCAGTTCCAGGTGAGTGCGTCTACTCAGGCGGCTTTCACAGAAGACTTTTGTGCTTTTTGACTGACAAACACTTGATTAATAATAATTAAATAAAAAAGTTAAACTTAAAGAGAAAGGCTTAATCAAGAAAAGCAAAAGAATATTTCCTGCTTCGATTCTATTTCTTATAAGTATAAAATCAGATCACCTCTCTTCATATTAATGTCATACTGGGAACTGGAAAGGAGAAATAAATCGCATGCGCTCTCCTTATTGGAGATGCATGCATTCAGCAGACGTGTGCTGGTTATTGTCATGATAATTATTTATGAATAGTTTTTTTTTAAAAAAGTTACATTTTCGAATCTGTCTCTAAATCCGGAAGTCGTGATAAAGAAATGCCAAACGCATAGAAAGAATGACCAGTTTTTCCCCTTTGTATGAAGGAAAAGTAAAGTTACAAATCCCTCCCCACTTGTTGCTTCTCACTAGATACCTGAAACCCTGAAATCTGCTTGGAAGAATGCCCAGTCATGAAAACGACAACAAAAGTCTCAACTCTAAACTAAATCAGTCCTACATCTGATGCAGTACGATCACTGTAAAACTCCAAGTAGCATAAGTGGTAAGCAGCTGACTGCAGGCTAGTTAGCTCGAATAATGGATCAGCTAAAATCAGATTGTTCTTAGAGTCACTCAATAGAAAGTGGAATAACAAAAAGGTAAACCATTCTGAACAACATTGTAACACTACTATTTCTATTATTTCCATATATCCATGCGGCAAAATCAAAATACCAATAAGAATAACATACATAACCTTAATATAATCATATCTGAAATAGAAATAGTTGCAGCTTTACTGATTTAACTAAACATACTTAAATCATATATTTAGTTTGCATTAAACTGTATCTATATTTTACTCAATCTCTAACATACACCATAACTTAAAGTGAAGGCACCAGATGGATTAGTGTTAAGCTTCTCATTCATTGACTTTTCTGTTTGTTTATGTCAAGAATGTCAAGTTCTGCAATACTCTAAAGTTGAGCAACTTTCTGCTAGTCAGCATTATCCAGAAAAAAGCCTAACCACACCAGAAGGCCTGTAGAGATGTTCAGCAACTGAACCAGTTATCAAGAACCGAACCAGAAAATCAATTTAGTTCCACCTTGTTCCTTTTTTTTTCTTTAAAGAAATTGAAAAGGATGTTATTGTTCTCCTTTACAGAAATCAGCTGATGAAAATAAAAAAACTGCAATCTAGTCTCCAATCAATCATGACATCATTAGCTTTTATCTGATTCATTTTAAAATGAAAACAATTAAATGAATACAGAAATTTTTCAAATTGTTACAAAATTCATGGTGATACTATTTTAATAAAGAAGGTACACTGATCAAACAACTAGGATTGAATCATTTCCATGATGAATATGTTGCTTTAAAATAAGATGTTTTTAAGGGAACAGACTCTGGGAAGTGAGGGAACTAAAAATTGCTTTAGTGTTTCTTTGAATGCCAACAATCCATCTTGGAGGAGCTGATAGAAAAATCAATAAGGAGCAGGATCTCATGATGCAGACCGATCTTTCCTGAACATAAATAAATGTGATACAAACTAAATCAATAAACGGCAAGAGCCAAAAAGAATTATTCCATAATACTGCTGTGTTTGTATTCAATAGGAGCCAGATTGTGAAAGCCACCTGAGTCGCCTGACAGGAAATCTATTGTTAAATATGCCTTTGTAATGTGGACATGAAGCAGAATCCAGTTAGAGATGTGGTGGATTGTTAGGAGTGTGATGCTGCGTCACTGTGCTTCTGCCCCGTTCTTCTTCTTCTCCTCCTCCTCCTCATCGTCATCGCTCAGGAAAAGCAGCGGGAACATTCCCAAAATACAGCCGATGGTGATGCCGATGGCTTTCCCCTGCAGGGACATGATGATGAAACCAAAGTCTTTCATATGCTGGGTGAGAGTTGAGATTTTAAACATGTTTCACAATAACAATACTACTGTTATAATATAAGTTATACAGCAGGGTGACCTGGGTGAAATGTATTATTCATAGCATGGTAGTGAAGGTGCACCTGTTGGGGGTTGCTGCTCTTATTTGGGTGCACTAAACAGGATGCTATGCTGCTTTTTATTTTTTATTTGTTCCCACAAAAATCCATCCAGCTGATTTTGCCGAGTGTTGGTTGTGTCGTTCTTCTGCCTCTGGAGGCTTGTAAAGTAAAGGTTTCCCATTTACTTTCTTTCAGCATCTCGTTTTGGCTAATCCTCCAATACATTTTATATTCCAAGGATATCTTACACCGACAGGTGATTTGATTACATATCTTTTTTTTTTTCTAGCACAGTGGTTCTTAACCTGGGTTGTATCAAACCCCAGGGGTTTGATGAGTCGGTCTCAGGGGTTCGGCGGAGCCTCTGCCGCGGAGGTAAAGACACATTTGTGTAAAGTCGTGTTGACGCCCGCTTTGCCATCACTTGCTGCAGAGGATCATGTTACATTGCTTAGCCAATCAGAGCTGTGGAGAAGCCCTGATAGAAGGAGCTCAACTCTCAGCAGGGATTTGAACTTGTGTCTTTAATTACTTCAGCAAAGCTCACAGTTTTTACCAAATTCTCTTGGTGTTCTTCTAAATCTGCTCCTTAGTCGCATCTTTTTGGGGTAGCTACTGCCTCTAGTGGCGTGGGGGTGGTAACACAATGAATATAATTACATTACTAAATCAGAATACCACAAAGTATTTTGTGTCTTGGGGGCAAAGAGGGGAATAAGAATGGTTCAGTGAATGCGCTTATGAAACTGGTGGGTTTGGTACCTCAAAAAAAGTTAACTGTTTAGGGCAGAGCCAAATTAGTTTTTTTCTTTTATTTAGCATCTATCACAAGCATACATGAGGACCAGTCTAATTTATTTCACTATTTTTCAAAACTAATTCAATTTGAGTGTGGAAATTATTACCATCATAATCTACAGCCCTGAAAAGCCTTCAAGTGTAAAAAAAATATTGAACATAAACTTATCGTTTTTACATTTTATTCCTTTTAAGAATATCAAAAATGAGCTTTCCAGTTGCTGCAAGGTTTATGCAAACTGTGTACATCTGGTTTGACTTAGAGATTTTCCCAGATCCTCTCTGCTGAGAGACGGCAAAGCAATAAAAATGTGAAGATTTTGAGTCATCTCACCATGTGAGAGCTGAGCCTGGTCTGCCACATATCCACCTGCTTGGGTGTCAGATCAGGAACCTGCATCCCCAGTCTGGAAGCCAGAGCCTCCACATAACCTGCCAGACTGAAAACATACATGTTATTACTTTTCAGTTTACGGCTCCTGTCTAGAGAGTAAAGACAATTGAGCCTATAAATACTTAGCCTAATGGAAAAACAAGTGTTGTGAATAATATTGCAATTTGAAGGAAATAATTGCTCCAAGGAATGTAAGAACAAGACAAACGCAACTCTAATGAGCTCCATGAATGAAAACCTAGAATCATATTTAGTTTGGAAGAACTGCTCGACTTTTTAATCTAAAAAAGCTATTTGCATGCCACAAAAGGACAAACATAACACAGCTCAATAATTCAGAGCTATAAACTTGCACTGCTCCAACCTGCACTAAACTTCATGAAATGTGACATCTATTTCTAAAGTAAGAAGAGTCGTTGGAAGATGTTGGAATGCTGCTTACCCAAGACCTGCCAGATCTGAAACCAGGTTCCCTAGAGCAGCGGCTGCACAAAGAAAGAGAAACGCTTTGATTGCTGCTGATTTCTAAGGGAGATAAAGAAACAACTCAGGGGGGGGAAAAAACATTAAACTTCATGTGGGATTCTGCAATATTTCTGCACCAATCTACTGAATAATTAAGACCACTTTATAAAAAAACATTAGAAGTGAGGAATATTTCAGATTTAATACAGGAGGGAATCAACATCAAGTGTCAACGTCTCTAGTAACTCCGATTTTTCTGATGCAAGAAGGAGCAGAAGTTTAATAAAGCCAGAAATCCTGATAGTAATCAGTTTTTAATTTATTAAAAACTGTGAGGAAACTGAAGTCTATGAAGGAAATTAGCTTTCTGATACACAGATTGTGTCCAAGATCATTCTGGGACTGTTAGCTGTTAAATTAAGAGAAACTCTGCTTAGTTGATACATTATTTTCCCCCATTATCTAACAGCAGGCTAACAGACTGCAGCCACTCTAAGCCTGAAAACTCCAAAGCAGCTCCTGAGATAAGCTGGAGGAAATAAGTCTCACCTCCCCTGCTGCACCTGAAGGCCTCACCTGGATCAACAGCCACACAGACACGGTGAACAGCTGATTAAAATCTTACAGGGGAAATTAGCCTAATCCGGAATCTTTATCCATGTTAGGAGAACCGCTTTACAGGATAAACTGAATATATCCTGCATTTTTTGTGCTAAACAATCTAAATCACGGTAGTAAAATGGAAGCTTAAAGTGATTTAGGGAGGGAAAAGGTGAGTTTTACAGATCAAGAAGCACTTTTGAAAGTCACTTTTGCTTCCTTATGTGTTTCTGAAGTTTAACTCTCAGCTTTCAAACATTTGTCCTCAACGTACAACATCAACAAAACCCAGCAGCTTTGAATAATTAACACCAGGTTGTATTTTCACAACGGGTGGATGAGAAAATGGCTGAGTTTACATTTGTTTATCAAAACTGCCAGGGTGAGAAGTATATTTGGTTTGTCCTCAATAAATTTCTGGAGGCATTAAAGTCCACAATGATTCCAAATCAAAGGCAGTGGCGTCCCTGCAGGATTTAAATGTGCAGATGGACGACTTCAATGTGAATTCCCTTCAAAGAGAAAACTTCCTGATGGTGACGAGGTGAGACAGCAATCCTGTCTCGCCTCGTTTCACCGGCGTTACGGCCACAGTGGAGACACGGTCACCGACATAAACCTGGAACCGTCTCTTTTTCAGATTAAATAAGAAAGCTGATCACTCAACCGGCTGGGAGATGACAAAACAAATATAAAAGCAGGTTCTGCATGTATGGAGGCAACGTAGTCGACCATTTGATCTGAAGCCCGTCTTCAGGCTCTGATTTGCACTTTGCAGAGGTATTAGGAGCCAAGTAACCATGGAAACGGGGTAATCTAGCAGTGGAGAGAGGGAGAAGGCTAGCTCCAGTGCCTTTATGGTTTTCACAGCATAATAAAGACCCAAACTGAGACCCAGAAATGGCACCATGACGACACGTCAGCTGGGTGGCAATAAAATGCAAAAAGATCAGGGGAAATAAAAACAGTTCAGGGAAAATTTAGATTACTGGTCACATCACCTGAGCTGTATTGACAACAAGGATTCTCTGTGCCAGCTGGGATGGAAAATGGAGGCTCTGGTTGTGGCCATGAAATTTACTTCAAAAACTCCATCTTAGATTAAAGCCGTGACTGCAGGGTTTTTCCAGTTCTGTTTTATTTTTTTTTCCTTTTACATCTGATATTATATGCACCTCATCCAGGAAGCTCAGTATCTGGCGAGGCGACTGCCTAGATTGTGTGAAAAAGAGCTTAAACTAATTCTGAGGAATAATAAAATCCTGCAGGACAAATAACAGCGAACTAGAAGGCAACTTTTTAACAGTCTGGTTTTAAAGGAGGAGACAAACGGCTCTTCTTTCAAGTTATTTTTGCATTTTCTAGTTTTTTAGAATTAGAACTTATTGTTCATCACTGCACACATGCACAGTATGATTAAAGCCAGCTCCGAAATAGTGCTAACAATGTAGGACATATATACAATATAAACATTCATTTGCTGATATTTACAATATTAAATCAGTTACATTTCCATATACTCACATACACAACCTCCATATAAATAGTGGATTTGAGAGGTCAGGGTGTTAATTGATTTTGAGGAGAGGCTGTTTTTGTGTTTGGTTTTGTTTTGATGCGTCTGTAGAGCCTCCCTGAGGGCAGCAGGTTAAACAGGTTGAATCCAACTTGTTTAACCTGTTTAAGTAAGGCTCTTATTTTGTAAAACCTACAGATTGATGCCTGCTTATTAAATATTATTTACTACAATAATATTTGGTAAATAAAAAAGAAATGCATACTTTTTTTTAATAGCTCAGAACATTATGATGTGGGAAATACAGTGCCAATAAGTTTGGAGAGAACTGCAGCTTCTATCTGTGAGAGGTGTATATATTTAATAACATTAAAAAGGTACTTCGTACCAAAAACTGCTTCATCGGTTCATTTCCAGCAAGTCTCAGATTTTTTGTTCATTTAAATTAGTTTTATATAAATCCAAGTGTCATATTCTGTAGGAGTAAAGCTCTGTGAACGTCTAATGAAACTACATATGGATCTGGTCTGCATAAAATCATTTGTTAGAGATGTGCAATTATTGAACTTTGTACTTCACTTTCAGTTAAGAAATAATCTTATTTTACCTGGTAAGCATATGAAGTGCAAAGTGTTTCCAAACTCAATCAGAAGTTAAAGTTAACCCCATAACTGTCATGACACCAGTGTCCTAGTGAGCCCATTGTTTTTGTTTTATGTGTGAAGGGGTTTTAAATTATTTTCATGTCAATATTAACCAAAATAAATGGCTTCCTAATTTTGCCTCATGATAGCTTATTTCATTATTCTAAAATAATGAAATGTACTTATTTCTTAGAATAAATAAACATTTAGCTGCTTCTATTCATTTGCAAAACTCACCAATATAAAGTATTCAACACAACAACTAAAACAATAATTCACAATTTCTGAATTTTCACTGATGTTTTTTTTTTTACTATATTATGATGATAATTTCTTGGCAATATCACCCACCTTAGAAGAGAACATCTGGGGCATCTAGGTTTGTTTTAACATTAACCTCCCAAATGCCTTTTCCCAACACTTTAAATAGCAAGGCATTAATGAAAAAAAAATTATCTTGGGGATAAAAAGATGGGAGACTGTTTTGAATTTTGCTAGATAAATGACCTATTATCTACTGTCAACGGTCTCTAATGATCAACTACTTAAAGACACCAGGAGCCAACCAGTAAGATAAGGAGTCAATTTAAATAATAATGGGACTTTACTGCAGGCTGTGTGATCTGTTCTTACCAGCCATGGTGGAGATCCCCAGAGTGACTCCGATGGAGAGTTCAATCTGCGTTCCCTAAAGAACACAACAGAATGAGGTTGAATATTCCTCCTGAGTTACTGTTCCTGCCTAAACATAACACTTACATGCAAGGTTAGTTTTTTTTCCCCTTACAAGCAACTAATGGTGAAAGAATAATTCTTAAACTGTACTTACTGCTGCAATCATGATGGCGTTATCCAGGAAACCAAACCCAATGAAGGGGACGGCGTTGTGGAATAAAACTAAAAACAAACAAGAGGAAGAAAAACAGGAATAAATGAGGCATCTTTAAGTCTCAATCAGTGGATTATATTGACTTACTTTACCAGCAGGACAATATAATCTGCTGTATGGAAATGTGGTTGTGTGACTCATGTAGCAACCGAATACAATCAGGAGGTTCCCCCTAGTTATTCCAGTTTGTTCAAAGGACAGAGTATGTTCTAAAAGTTAACTACCGGTAAATGGGGTTTGGAACCCAAAAGGGAAATGGGCCTAAAATTAAATCTTCAGAAATACAACAAATTATATTAAATTAGTTTTGAAGTTCTGCATAAAAGTATAATCTTGACTCAGTTCTACTTTCTGTTTTACATTTGTATTATCAATTAAGGTAGTTTGCAGATTTTCAAAGAAATACAAGGAGAAGAATGCCATCTACTTCTTCTGTGTGTGTGTGTGTGTGTGTGTGTGTGTGTGTGTGTGTGTGTGTGTGTGTGTGTGTGTGTGTGTGTGTGTGTGTTTAACTTCTTGCCTGTGCAAGGAATTAATCTCATGCTGAATGTGATGGAAAAATTAGTCCACTCACTTATCCATGGTTACCTATACTCTCACTTTCACATCTTTGCTATGTTTTAAAACACCTTGAAAACCTTGATGAATTTACAAACGGATTTTAAATATTAATATTTCTGCCTTCCACTCGTAGTGTACTGATGCAGGTAATTAACATTTTGGATCATTCCTGTCCTTCAACTGTCTCATGGCAGTTTGTCTGATTTTGAGGACATTTATTGAACTAAGGTTCTTATTCAAAAATGGAAAACTGCTTTCATTTGCTTTATAAACAGTACATTTTTATTAGACACAAACTACTAAGCTTGTAAGAAATCATCCAGGCTCAACTGTGGACATCAGGGAAACACTAATGACTAAATGAGAATATGAAAGTTTTTTTCTTGTAAGAAGCACAGACCAAGCAGGCTCTGTGTGTGTGTGTGTGTGTGTGTGTGTGTGTGTGTGTGTGTGTGTGTGTGTGTGTGTGTGTGTGTGTGTGTGTGTCAGACTTTATTCCTCACCATATCTGATCTGGGCTGCAGTCGGCGGCGACGGCTCCAGAGTCTCTGAGGGGGAAAAAGGAAACGTCAGAAGTTCTCTCATTAGCTGCTGCGGTTGGAGCCTGCTGCAACACAGACACAGTTTGCACATTATAGTCGACTCATCTGTTTGAAAATGAACATCCTCCACCAATGCTTTCCACTGACTCTTTGCAGAGATACTCAGCAGAAGTTACTGCTTGGACTCACCATTAAAGCTGAGAAAGTGATCCGTAGGATATTCTGCTTTGGATCAGGAGTTATAATCTAAAAATAGTACGGTCTCCATGGCAATGTGTCTTTGAAATAAAAAAAATGTTTCTGTTAAATTTTAACACCAATTACAACACTTATTTTTTATGATAGAAAACAAAAGACACAAACATTCGTGTCACTTGAATACTTAACTGAAACTAAAGCGTGAATCAAGCATTTTTAATATAAAAATCAAAGAGACACAATTGATGGTTACTCTTGGATAATTCATTATGCTGAACCGACTCATCAGAAATGTGTCAGACTGCGATCAGAGTTAAAGAGCAATTATAAGGAAAAGTTAATGAAAGGTGCAGAATAATCTGTTGAGTTCATCACTTTAAGACCTCTAGAGTTCATACTCTTTATGTATCGCCACGTTTTGGGAAAATAAAGCAGTTAGAAATAAAGAAATAAAGGCTTTCCTTTTTGAGTCATTTCAAAATATTTACACATTTAAAATATTAAATCTGGCTCCAAACATTTCTTTGGGCACAAATTTCCTCCTTTCCCTTCCTTTTAAAAAAAGCATCTGTCAGCAGCATTAGGAAGCAGCTGCAGCTGTCTCAAGACTCACAAGTAAATATAGAAAACGTTCGTTAGTTTGAAACCGTCTGTCAGTGTGGCTGCACAGAAACAACGTAAGCTTTCAAATTGGCAGCTCACAAAAAATGACTTGCTGTTCAAAAATATCATTTACAATGGTCAGCTGAAAATATTTTGGATTAATAAACAAAACTGACTTAAACTGGTATTTGGTGAGATTTTATTTCCTAAAGATAAAGTATCTGGAATGAAACCATAAAATTCATTAAATGCTTTTTATATATTCAGATGTGAAAATAAGCCTGAAGTTTTTTCTGAAGTAAAAATATGACAAAATACAGGGAAAGTATCAGAACTTCACAATTTCACAAAAATGCAACGCAACACCACTGCTTAACGCTGCAAATGACAATGTCCATACTTTTACCCCACATTCTTTCAAGTCTATTCTTTTAGTTTCTCTTTCTTCGTCACAATGTTCCACCTTTTCTTTGACTTGGCCACCAAAAATAAGCACCCACAATGTTTCCCTAGGGAAGTGAAAGTCCAACAGACCCAAAATATTACTAGCATGCACAAATTTCAAGTCATGCCATTAAAGTTACGATAACCAACAAAAACATTGCATCAAATCTCCAAAACTGACTGTAGTGTAGGAAGTCCCATCAGAAACTACACCAGTAAACTGAAAGTTGATAGTTGCCCTGCAACCAAATCATATTATGCTGCTGCAATAACCTCAGAGAATAAGTTTTTATTTCCTCTCTACCTCGAACGCTGATAAATATACCTGGCACTGTCCCTCTAAATGAGTAAAAACGTTCACCAAGAAACATAATGGGAGAAAAATAAAAATGTTTCTAAGCAAACTATGATAAACTGGCTTCAGAAAATATGTTTTTCATACAGAAATGCATCAAATTCTTATTTCAGTAAAGAATAACCAGAACCTTTGTTTGGTGGAATAGCAATAACACATAAAGATGACTGAGTGGAGGAGATGAGAAAATTTCTGCAGTTAATAAGGATATGGGTTTACCTGTCAGCTGAAGAACCGGGGAAGATTACAATCATTACGCCTGCAGGTGGCCATTTAAATTCTGAAGCCTTTCCTCATTTTATTAATGGAAAATGGCTTGTTTTCAGGACGACGATAATGCGTCTTGGCAGGGCAAAGAGCGACAAAAATCTTTATTCTGGGTGTGATGGCATCATCAGATGGATGGCTATAAAAATTAGGATGGAAATATAAGAAGAGACAGAGGTGTCCATGGCAAATATTCAAAAGGAGTCAAAACTAAAAGAGTTTTCAATTGAACTCAGTAGTGCAGATCTAATCGTAGATTTTTCTTTTATTTTTAATAGTCATATGTTCTATGAGGCTGATGTGTTCTCAGAGTGAAGCTACAGCTCATATGTGGTTATTGTTTTCATCTTATTCTTTTCAAATAAAACAATAAAAAAACAACACAGTTTTCTGCTTCAGGCAATAAACGCACTTTATATAATAAATCTAAGTTTTCTACCTCTGACCAACTCATTCTTTAAGAAATAAGCCTTTCAAATTCACACAAGACTATAATGCCCTATATACGACTCAGCTTGAACCTCAAGTTGCTAAGCAACAAATGCCCCTCCTTGAACTGAACCATTGCTGGCTAGGAGCAGGGAAGAAACGTGGAAGTGACAGTAAATATAGCTTCTCAGTTGCAAAACCATCAGGAAAGATCCAAGCTGCTAAAGGACAAACTGTGGACCAAGAAAACATCACAACACTCAGAAAATTTAACTAAAAGGCTTGATATCAGACAAGTATTATTTATATACACAC
>CAEGAF010037209.1:0-10319 GCA_903067075.1 Micropoecilia bifurca | reverse complement strand
TTTTTTGTGTTTTTTACACACACACACACACACACACACACACACACACACACACACACACACACACACACACACACGCCGAGTGACTATTAAGTGTTCCAGTTTTTTCCCTTCACCTGCAGAGGCTGTGAGCTGAGAGATAAAAGCCATAAAACATAAACTCTGTCTCAACTTGTTTATTTATTTATTTGCCCTCTTGCAGTACATCCTCAGTGACAGGATATCCTACCCAGACGAGACCTTCATGGACATGGAGTTTAAAATATCCGTCATGTACGACATTGCGAAGGTAACATTAATATTATCTGGTGTCACATTGAAAATATTAGTTTTGGACGTCTACAATGTGACATTTACTCAACAAATGAAATGATGCAGCACCTTCAACTGTTTTCAGCATTCATTTAAAATAAAGTCTTTTAAGAATATTAACACAACGCGACATCTTGAAGGATTTACTATAAAACTTTGTTTTTTACATTTTGTCTCATTTTAACCACAAACTTCAATGTTTCTAATTGGAATTTTATGTGAAACACAAAAGTGGTGAAGGAACTTCCTCCAGCTTCCTGTGCATCAACTCTGACAAAAAGCCTCCCCACAGCATGATGCTGCCAACACCATGTTTGTTGTAGGGATGTTAAAGGTGATTTGTTTTAGTATTGTTGACTAAATTACGCACAAGTGGACTCAACTTTCAAATTAGGTGACTTTTAAAGGGATTGGTTTCTCTGGGGTTTATTTAGGGGTATCAGAGTTGATAGGGCTGGATAAAATGCATCTTTCAGGTTTTACTTTGAGGAGATAAACCTTTGAAACTCATAACTTCATACTACTTTATGTTGGTCTGTCGCATAAAATCCAGCTAAATGTTCCGAATGCAGCAAAATGTGAACAAAAATGTATTAATGCTTGTTGCAGAGCTCTGTAAAACATCACATCTTTTTCACCCCAATCCTTACAGGGCATGTCGTACCTGCACTCCAGCAGCATTCCAGTCCACGGTCGCCTCAAGTCCACCAACTGCGTGGTCGACAACCGCATGGTTGTCAAGATCACAGACTTTGGCTGCCACACCATCCTGATGCCAGGCAGAGGTGATTGTTGCCCTCTGACCCTTCATCCCAAACCTGAGAGAACTGCACACTCAGCCTCTCTCCTTCGCTGCCTTTCAGATCTGTGGACGGCTCCGGAGCATCTCCGCAAAGACGGCGTGTCACAGAAAGGCGACGTCTACAGCTACGGCATCATCGCACACGAGATCGTTCTGAGGCAAACGCCGTTCTACACCCGCTCCTGCTTTAACACCGCAGGCACGTCGCCGCTAGAACGCTCCACTTGTTCATTTCAGTTAAAAGATTTCATTTAGTTTATTTCTCTGTGTGTGTGGCTGAGCTCCTATTAGTATTTACGCTCCTCTTCTGTAATATCTCAGAAAAACTGCACAGAGTTCAGTATCCCAGAGGAAACGGCTTCTTCAGACCGGACCTCTACTTTGAGGGAATATCAGACAGAGAAATTGAGGTAAACATCACATTAATAACACCAAGCTGTTATTTCAAAGTAGAGTGATTATCCATAGCTTGACAAAACTATGAATGCACCTTTAATTTGTTAAAATGATCTCACATTATTTGGATTTCATGATATAGACCAAAACAAATTAGTGGATAACTACAGTCATTTGTTTTTTTTTAATTCAAATAATGACATTTGTTGAATGAATCTGATCAAAGCTCTCTTCATCTAAAGGTAGCCTTTAAAGAACAACTATTAATAATGTAGTGAGACTTTATTGACTAGTTAAATGACCTTTGAAGACATTTAGTTCTAATGTATTTTATTTAGGGCTGTAAAAGTAAAGTAAACCAATCCACTTCATAATTATAGGTCTGTCTGTCTTATAAACCCCAATGAAATACACTTTCATTGGGTGTTTGTGGTTGTAACGTGACAAAGAGTAAAAAGTTCAAGGAGTATCTGTATTCTTGCCTTGCACTGTAAATGTTATGAATATAGCCTGTGTTTATCAGCTCCAGCTGAATAAATGACCCGTTATTCTTCCTCCTGTGTGTCTGTGAACGCAGCTCTACATGCTGATAAAGAGCTGCTGGGATGAAGACCCTGAGCGAAGGCCAGACTTCAAGAGGATTGAGTTAACACTGGGAAAGATCTTCAGGTACGTTGACACGTCTTTACATCATTTTAAAAACATTAAATTTGGCAGGAGGTGATGTTCCAAGGTCAATTGTTAATTTCTTTTTGCTTTTATTTCCACAGTAACTTGCACAACCAGGCCACGGAGACGTACATGGACAACCTGATCCGCCGGCTGCAGATGTACTCCAGGACTCTGGAGTGTTTGGTGGAGGAGAGAACGGCTCTGTACAAAGCTGAGAGGGACAGAGCGGATCGCCTCAACTTCATGCTGCTGCCTGGGTACGGCCAATTACTGAAAAACTCTGGAACAAAAGCAGAACAGGTCCAAAGCTGGAAAAATGATTTCTGCAACTTTTCCTTTGTTTTATGACGCCTGGAGACAAAATAAAGTAGCCATATTCACTCCTAAAACTAAATATATGGTATTACTACTGACTGTGTCTTTATTGACTGATGACATGGACACACACATGCAGAGTGTCAACATGCTACAAATCCTCACATATAAGTTGAAAATGATAAGTTCCTCTCTGTGTGTGTTTGGCTAGTCCTGTGGTGCGCTCGCTAAAGGAGACAGGAAGAGTGGAGCCTGAGTTGTTTGAGGAGGTCACCATCTATTTCAGCGACATAGTGGGCTTCACCACCCTCTGCCATTACAGCACCCCCATGGAGGTGGTGGACATGCTGAACGAGATCTACAAGAACTTTGACAGCATCCTGGATCACCATGACGTCTACAAGGTAGCTCAGTGCAACAGCAGAGGGGTGGGAGTGATACGATTCTACGGTTTACGTTTCTTGATCATTCATTGATCCCAAATTTGTGGAGTGATACAGTCAAGATTGAAAAAAGCCTGATTTATTTTTCTAGCTGTTGTGTTACTTGAGTGAATGTTTCCCTTTGGCCTTAGGTTGAGACGATAGGAGATGCCTACATGGTAGCGTCAGGGTTACCCAAGCGAAATGGCGACAGACATGCGGTGGACATCGCCCACATGGCTCTCGACCTTCTGTCGTTTGTTGGGACTTTTGAGTTGCAGCACCTGCCGGGGATTCCTCTGTGGATTCGTATTGGAGTGCATTCAGGTACCAAACACTCCTGATTCTTCTATCTAACTACCTTCAAAAGCATCAATAAATATCAGCATCAATATATAGGAATGTTTCTCAAGAGCATCATGTGTTTGTTGGGTTGTGATTGCTGCACCATGCAGTCGGGAACTACGGTTAAATAAAAACGTTCCATAAATATTGTGGTAAACTTTTAAGTCCATATTGCTCATTCCTGATCTACATCCAGGTCCGTGTGCAGCTGGCGTGGTCGGAAACAAGATGCCTCGCTACTGTCTCTTTGGAGACACGGTGAACACGGCGTCTCGCATGGAGTCCACAGGCCTGCGTAAGGCGAAACACACACGAGAAAACGTCCAGATAAAAGCTTTTAGAAAGAAGCCGATCTCTAAATCTGACAAGCGGTTTCCACTTTCCCTCCAGCTCTGAGAATTCATGCCAGCCAGTCCACAATCAACATCCTGCGGAGGACAGACTGCCAGTTTGAGTTTGAAAAAAGAGGAGAGACGTACCTGAAGGTGAGACAATTCTTTTTAACTATCTTAGATCCTCACATGTACCAAATGTTGCATATAAACTTAACGTCTGTGTTTTCCTGACTCTCAGGGTAAAGGGAAGGAGATGACCTACTGGCTAACAGGCGTAACAGGAAGAACCTACAATCTGCCCACACCACCGACGGCGTGAGTCGAGCCTCTACTACATTTACGCCAAACATTCAGATACGTATGAGGGTCATGATGGTGATCTGTCTGTGTTTCTCTCAGGGAGAACTTCCAGAGGCTCCAGCAGGACCTAGCAGACATGATCGTGTCCAGCCTGGAGAAGCACCGAGCCGGAAGAGAGGGCTTCGAGAAGAGGAAGACCTTGTCCACCAGAGTCCGCTGTAGAGACACCAACGGCAGCCTGAGGAAGGACGGCCCGCCGGAGTACTTCCACCTGGCCGTCACTGACAACCCCAGCACGTTCCTGTGACGGAGTGCAGAGGAGATTTCTGGGAAAGACTTTGCTAAGCCCAGCGTTTGGGACTGAACTCTTCTTGGGACCGTTCTGCTGAGTCAGAGTGACGTGCCGAAGCAGCAGGTGGGTTAATGGTGACGTCATCTCTGTGATCATGGCTATTACAGTAAGACCCACAAGCACTGGGATATATTTCACTACACATAATTCACCTGTCAAACTGATTTGTACAAAGTTTTGCAGTCTTCATTTCATCTTCTGAGCCAATGCTTTGCACTCGATTCATAACATAATTATTATCTAGACTTTAGCTTGAGCTTCGTGTAATCTGAAACTAAAGTAATTTTTCTGCAAGAAAAAGAGACGAGATAAAAGACGAGGGGGAAAAAGTGTAGCTTTTTGTTCACTTTTAAAGTGTTCTTACTTTTTGTTGTCTGCAGGATTCATTGCAAAGTATGATAAATTATTTACCATGTAAATAAGCTTTATTTGCTGCAAACGACAGTGGATCTGCATTCTCTTGCTAATTTAGTAGCTACTCTTGCAGAAGTCAAAGTTCTGTATGTAAATGTCTGACTGGAACTAAATGTCATGCTAAAAACACAGAACAACTAAACCACTCACCCTCTGCAATATAGCATAAAGGAATTTCTCAAACAAATTTCTCTTGAATACTACAAAGATGGCCACCGGGTGAGTTTTTATTGTTGCAGCTGTCACCAGGTTTATCTTATAAAACGCCAAATGAGGAGCGCACGCCCATTGTTTTCTGTCTTGGCACATCGATGCCACCTTGTTTTTAAAACAAGGTGGTTTGATATGTTTTTTGTGATGATTTTTATTTTGTGTCTTATTAAATAAAAATTTTCAGTGTGGCGCAAAAATTGAAGCATTTTGTGTTTTTTGTTGCTTTTTTTGAACTGCATATTCTGTACAAACTGCTGCAGTTTCAAGACACAGAAAACATTTTACAACCCTTGTACAAATATAGAAAGTGATATGTAATTCAGATCATATCCAAAAATCCTAAAAAATATGGAGAACAACAAGTATTTAAACATGAATGACATATTTTTAGGCTTCAATTACTTGGGAAAAACTAAACAGCATCCTGGAGTTCTTGCTTTTTGTCCAGGAATGAAAAACGACTTTACGCTAATCAATACTGATCTACACAGTTTTGGCAGTGACTAACGCCGTGCCTCCCAGCTCGGTGGCAGGAAGTGGGACTCTGTGGTCGTCCCTGCAAATGCCGAAGCCGTCCTCACATTTTGTTTTGGGCTGGTGCATCAGGTGACAGGAGCCATCTGAGACTCCCTGAAGGTCCTGACCGTTTTCCTCCGGTGGGGGCGCATGAAACTCGACTGCTGGTTTGGTTTTCTTCAGAACCTCCTGGACCGAGTCTTCTGCAATACCTAGATAAAAATAAATATGGAGAATTCGTACAGTTTCATGTTTCTCATGTAGGTTTTACTTCATGGTTTTACTCTGTAGTTCTCTACTCAACTTCTCATGAAGCTTGTTCATGTTGTGGGAAAACAATTCCTCAGCATGATGCTGCCACTGCCAAGTTTCACTATGGGTGACGTATGCTGGCAACAAATGAAACCCTCCTAAAAGCTAAATTGCTATTCCTTATGACAAGGTGCTAAACTTTTTCTGTGTCCATGTTTATGCTGTTGTCTTGGCAACATGCTTCTCCAGAAATGTCACAGGCATCTTAGCTGCTTCTCAGATGAAGGCAGTCTTGGGCTGTCAAGGCTAGGTGGACATGTTTTTGTAAGTTTGTAGGTTTTTAAAAAAAAACACACTTTACTTTTAGATTTTCCACTAAGAAAAAAATAACTTTCAGATACAAGATGACAGCAACATTCCATACCAACCAGCAGTTTGTCATATGAACATCCAATAAGGATTTATAAAAACAAAATATCCAGATGTACTCACTGAGATCTGATATCTGTCATCATAGCAACAGTAGCATAACGGTACGCTGAATGTCAGCATATTCAATGTTCTGTGGTACTTTTCCACTTTTAAACTGTATTAGACAGTGGCTTTTACAAATGGAGGATGAGTAAAAACAACTGATGCTGGAGTTTCGTCAGTTTTCTCTGTATTCCCTAAAAAGAAGAGGTTGGAATAAAAATTGCAAACCAAATATTTCTGATTCCTATTTGAGATCAAGACTTTTAACTTTAAATAAATCACTCTAAACACTCCCCTCGCCTCGGCCAATCGTCCGAACAAAGTCGTGTTTCACAGCAGCTAAACGAGGTAATGCGTTTATCTGCATTCCTGTTTTTCTCATGTGCAGAGGAACAAATAGAAAACCTATTCAGCGGGAAAAAAACAAAACTGTCGTGACTGGAGCCTCCTCTGCCCACTTTTAAGTTGTTTCCAGATTATTGAATTAAGTTCACAATCTTATTGCCATATTTACAACACGAAGCACAAAACCTTCCTGGCGGGTTTGGACTCTGAGGGCTGCTGCAGCTGCTGATCTCTGCTCACATGGGAGACGCTGCAGCTGCTTTCGTCAGCAAGGATATACAGATTTTAACTGACTTTCTGCACACTGTACGGTCTCTCTTCACATTCTTTACTTCACTTTGCACAACACTGAAAATCTTACTTTCTACTGCAAATGTCTTAGCAAACTTTAAATAAGGCAAAACTAACTTAAAAGTAACTTTTCAGCAAGAAGAAGAAGTTTGTTTAGAAACAATTATTCCTTTATATTGATTAAAAACGTACTAGTTCCACTGGAAGATTACTTCACTTGTAAGACATTATTTCCGTGATATAAGAGAAATAATAGTACTATACCTTTTCCAGCAATATAAAGTAATTATTAACTTAAAAGAAGCTAATATGTCTTTCTGAAAAGTTATTTGTAAGCAGAGGTGGATAGAGTACCCCAAAATGTACTCAAATATGAGTACTTCAACATATTTTTACTCAAGTAAAAGTAGCGGTTCAAGAAATTACAGAAGAGTAAAAAAGTATTTTGGTAAAAATACTACTTAATTACTGAGTAACTGATCAAAACATCAGTCATTTAATATTTAAAAATGACATCATCAGGAAAACTGGAATGTAAACCTATGTAGAAATGCTGGTATTTTAAAGGCCAAAATGAAAATAATTCATATAAATAAAAAATAACAAAATATGTCAAAATAAATATATTTCTACCTAAATTTCTGTCAATATAGAACTTATGAAACTTTAAGAAAAACTGCAGAGTTTCTGTGTCTGGTTAGTTTTTAGTTAAAATATACATTGTTTTTTGCTCAGTTACTCACAGTGGATAGAGAATCTAGAACATTAACTCCAGTTAAAGTAGCAATACTTCATCATAACAAAATTACCCAAGTAAAAGTAAATAGTACAGCATAGTAAAGATATGTATTTTTTTTTTAAAGTTACTGAATTAAATGTAGTTACTAAACCAATTAACCTAACAGTCATGTTTTTGGACTGTGGGAGGAAGCCGGAGTACTCGGAGAAAACCCACGCATGCAGGGAGAACATGCAAACTCCATGCAGAAAGACCAGAGCTGGGAATTGACCCCGGAACCTTCTTGCTGCAAGGCAACAACTCTACCAACTGTGCATCCAATTTTAAGTAATATTCAATTTATTGCATATGATTGAAAATAATTACTAAGGCAATTATTTAATTTAAGATAAAAAACACAGCAGAGTAATTCTAAATATATATATATATGAATGTATACTACAGGAGTAATTTTACTCAACTTGATAAGTTGAACAAATCAATAACAATAGTTGTTCCAGTTTCATTTTTACCAAAGACTAAATGCTCACATATTAATAAAAAATGTTTAAATTAATGAATAAATGTATTTTTATAGTTTCCCCTCCTATGTTGATGTACTATTTGGAGGCAGTTTTATTTGCCCTGCACCACCAACAGATGCGATCTGAAACCAGAATAGACGGTGAGGCAGCAGTGAAAACCCAAGAGACGCCTGAGGAGGAGAGAATAGAAACGGTGGAGTTTCTACTGTGAGGAGCGTCACACTTCATCACCTGCCTGCTGCCATCTTGTTTCCTTAAGAAGACTCTCAGAGGCCTCCACTCCCCGCCTCACTGAGAAAGTCATTTTAAAAAAGTGTGGTGCCTGCTTGATAACGAATATGTATATTTCATTATCTAGGTCTTCTATTGACAGCTTTGTTGCCAGACGCCATTTCTGAGTAGAATTTACTTCTACTACCTTAAAGTTATTATACTTTTTAATTTTTTTTCAACTCATTATGTAAAAACAACAACTGACTTTTAACAAATGACACAAACTGTTGTAGCATTTGAACCTACCGTCGTTTTTGCGGACTTTGCTCTGCCGTCTGAATATGACAAACCAAATGGTCAGAGCCAAGATGGCGCCCAGATTCACCAGAATCACGCAGATCCAGAGAGTCTGACCCAGAAGCAACACGTTCGGCGGACCGGTCGACTTGGCGGGGCTGACCTTTGTTAAGAGCGGGTCCACGACGGCCAGGTCGGGCTCTGAGGAGAAAACAGTGAATTTAACTCTCCCCAAATATGAAGGTAGGCGGCCGTCAACCCAGTCGGGGTCGGGTGTCTCTCACCTGTTGGGGGGTGAAGCTTTCGGCTCGGTATCGCCCCCATCTTGATGCAGGTCCTGAGGAGATTGTCCCACGTCTTCCCCTCAGGGCAGCTCTTCTTCTCGGCCATGGCTGCAGAGAGCTGCTGCTCTCTCCTCCTGTGAAATTGTGTTTGCGACAGAAAAAAATGACAAAAAGAGTTTATAAAAAGAAAGATGCAGAGGGGAGAGGTGATGAGAGGATTAGTGAAATGAACATAGGAAGCACCGGGTTTCAGTTCCCCCTTTTGATGGGAAAGAGTGAATCACTTCATGTGTCCCTGGGGGGCATAGAGCCAGCCTACTGTTAAATATACATTTACGTTTCCCCCGTGAGTTAGATATAAAAGTGTGAACTGAGGTCAACGTGTTTTTTATTCATATACTTAAGGTTAATTACAGTTAATTGCTTCCCAAAATGACTGCTTTTGATAAGACTGCTTGTCATTCATGAGGAGTCATTGGAATAGTTTGCCAAATGAGATTATAACACGTTTTCGTTTTTAAGTGTTTGCACATCTGGCAAAAATCTTAAATATGCAGATTTGTATGTTTTATTGATGAAGGCAAACAAATTATTGAATTGTCTGTTAGGTTTCTGTAGTTCGGTTTCTCACGATATCAAATTTTGCTGCACGATAAATTGTTCCAGATGTTATCGCGATAAACGATGTTTTGAGATCATTTTCAAGAAATATAATGGTAATGGGCATAATACAAGAACACAGTCTCAAACATCAATAAACTTTAAATTCCAATGACACTGGGAGACATTTTAAATATCCAAAATAAAAACAAACCAGAAACAAATAAAATAATGTAAACTAAACTCATTTTACTTGAGGGTGCTAGTTGAGATCAACTTATGAGATTGAAAACTTTTGTTTATCATAGAAAAACACAGATAAAAGAGAAAAAAGATAAATCATGCCAATTGAAATTGAGCTTGTTATAATTTATGCGATTAATAGATTTATTGCTTAATGAAACAGGCCTGGTGAAACATGAACACCCCAAACATTGTACTCAAGTAACAATAGCACCACTCAAACATATTTTTGTTCAAGCAAAACTAAAAAGTAGAAATAACTGATAAAAATAATATTTGAAAATTAAAACATCAGTTGGTCCAAAATCTAAAGTTATGAGGACATTTTGATTTAAAGATCAAAATGAAAATAATTACCATCCATCCATCCATCCATCCATTTTCTTCCGCTTATCCGGAGTCGGGTCGCGGGGGCAGCAGCTTCAGAAGGGAGGCCCAGACTTCCCTCTCCCCAGCCACTTCTTCCAGCTCCTCCAGGGGAACCCCAAGGCGTTCCCAGGTCAGCCGAGAGACATAGTCCCTCCAGCGTGTCCTGGGTCTTCCCCGAGGCTGATACGGGCTGTCAGGTCCCTGTATGTCCGGTGTCAGTCTGGTCCGCATTGCCGGCAGTAAGTCGGGCTCGGTTCCGGTGAGAGTTGGACTCCGCCAAGGCTGCCCTTTGTC